>WNWK01038714.1:0-17803 GCA_009830355.1 Cherax destructor | reverse complement strand
GACCAGGAAAGCACCAAAACGACCCTGGCCCAGGGCCCGGGCTCAGAAGTAGATACCCCAAACTCTTAAAAAGGTATATAAAAGGGAAAGGTAAAAAACCGAACTTCCGGGAAGAGAAGTTCCTGATGTTGGTGAAGAGTTTTTGGGGATCAAAGGGGCTAAACGTACCCTCCAATCCCCCAGGGGAGTTTAAATCTTCCTTTTTCCCCCAGGCGTTGTATGACCCATAGGACATGGTAGGTAAGTTAGGGTGCCGGTAAATGATAAGGGGGGACCTTTCATTGAACTTTGTAAAAAAGGTTTGATAATAGGTAATACATATTTTAAAAAAAAAATATAAATAAGTATACAGATATGTTATAGGGCTTTGACAGTAGTTTGTTGGGCTATGTATTGGGGATAAAAGTGCATGTTGTTAGAGGAGCAATAGATGTACAAGATCTTTTTTCAGTTGTAGCCAGTGAGAGAAAAAGGTAAATGGGTACATGGAGAATGGTATCAAAAAATGAAAGAGGTAAAAGGTTTATAAAGAAAGGGGGGAGTTAGTGTAAGATATAAACAACTAGTGGCTGAAAGATGGGCTACCCAGAGTATAGGCAATGAGGATGAAGATGTATGGGGGAAGATTTAAGAATGCAGTGTTCGAGAATTCAGCAAACTTGTGGATATAGGAGGGTGGGTGCGGGGGTAAAGAGGAACGATTGGTGGAATAATGAGGTAAAGAGTAGTAAGAGAGAAAAAGGAGAGCAAATGAGTGGATGAGATGCTCTCAACAAATTTTGCTGAAAATAAGAGTTTTAGAGTGAGATTAGTAAGATGAGAAGGCCTATGGAATGAATGGATTTGACAATTTAATATAGAAGAGGAGAGTTATTAGATGGGGAGTTAGAGGTATCAGGAAGATGGAGAGAATATTTTGAGAAACTGTTAAATGTTTATGAAGATAGGGAAGCTGTGATTTCATGCATTGACCAGGGAAGTGTAACATCTTGTAGGAGTGAGGAAGAGGCAGTTGTGAGTGTGGAAGTGGTGTGGGAGGCTGTGGGTAGAATGAAAGGTGGTAAAGCAGCTGGGACTGATGGGATGAAGACAAAAATGTTAAAAGCAGATGGGGATAGTGTTTTCGAATAGTTGGTGCTTTTATTTAATAAATGTATGAAAGAGGGGAAGGTACCTAGGGAATGGGAGAGAGCATGCATAGTTCCCTCGTATAAAGGCAAAGGGGACAAAAGAGAGTGTAAGAATTATAGGGGAATAAGTCTGTTGAGTATACCTGATGAAGGGTATGGTAGAGTTATTATTTAAAGAATTATGGTAAAGCAGGCTAGCTTTAGGAAGGGTAGGGTGTGTGTAGACCATGTGTTTACAGTGAAAATTTTGGGGTAACAGTATTTAAATAAGGTTAAGAGTTTTTTGTTGCAGTTATGGATTTGGAAAAGGCGTATGGACAGGGTAGATAGGGAGCGATGTGGCAGATGTTGCAAGTGTATGGAATAGGTGGTAGGTTACTAAAAGCAGTTAAGTGTCTTATGAGGATAGTGACGCTCAGGTTAGAGTATGTAGGAGAGAGAGAGAGAGAAGAGAGAGAGAAAAAAAAAAAAAAAAAATTTATTTCCCAGTAAAAGTAGGCCTTGGACAGAGATGTGCAATGTCCACCATGTTTGTTCAATACATTTGTAGGTGGGGTTGTATGAGAAGTGAATGCTTGGGAGTTGGGAAGAGGTGTGGGATTAAGATATAAAGAAGCTAACATAAAATGGGAGTTGTCACATATGCTTTTTGCTAGTGACACTGTGCTTTTGGAAGATTCTGCAGAGAAGTTGCAGAGGTTGGTGGACAAGTTTAGGAGGGTATGTAAAAGGAGAAAATTAAAAGTGAATATTGGAAAGAACAAGGTGATGAGGATAACAAAATATAATTAATAAAATATTGGAGGGAGAGAGTATGGAGGAAGATAATGTATTCAGATATTTGGGAGTAGCCTTGTCAGCAGATGGATCTATTAAAGACGAGGTAAATCATCGAATTGACAAAAAGAAAAAAGGTGAGCGGTGCATTGTGGGGTCTATGGAGACAAAGAACGTTATCCACGAAAGCAAAAGTGGGGAATGAATGAAACTATAGTGGTACCAACACTCTTTTATGTGTGACACATTTGTGGTGGATGTTGCAACAAGGAGAAGGCAGGAGGCAGCAGAGCTGTTGTGTCTGAGGGCAATGTCTGGTGTGAATATGTAGAGAATCCGTAGCTTGGAGATTAGGTGTGGGGTTTCTAAAAGTATTATCCATAGAGCTGAACAGGGGTTGTTGAGGTGGTTTGGACATTCAGAGAGGATGGAGCAAAATAGAAAGACTTGGAGGGTGTACAAATCTGTAGTGTAAGGAGGGCAGGGTAGAGGTCGTTCTAGGAAAGGTTGGAGGGAAAGAATAAAGGCGATTTTGTGTGCGAAGGGCTTAGACTTCCAGCAAGCATTTGTGAGCATGTTAGATAGGAGAGAGTGTAGGCAAATAGTTATTACTACTTGGTGTGCTGTTGGAGTGTGACCAAAGTAACATTTATGAAGGGATGTAGGAAAACTGGTTAGCCAGACTTGAGTCCTCGAGGTGGGAAGTACAGTGCGTACACTCTGAAGGTGTGGAAATATGTTGCAGTTTTTAATTGTAGTATTGGCACACCTCTGGCAAGACAGTGATAGAGTGAGTGATGATGAAAATATTTCTTCTTCTTTAGGGTCGCCTGCCTTGGCAGTAAACGCGATGTGTTAAAAATAATAATCACATTATTAATAATAATCACAATAATAATAATTATAACAACAAAGTTATTTATTTCTCTGAGCCAAACAAGGAATGCAGTAGACATACATGAGCTAATACAAAAGTAGGCACAAAAGAAAGCCACTAATTATACAATATCTTTTTGAAGACAACAATCGGCACAAAGTCATAGAAGCAACAAGCAACAATGAAGGAGAAATACTTGCAACTTTAAATTCCAGAGTGAGAGTACAACCATCATCATCACAACCCCAACAATCTGACAAAAATATATATATAAATAATATATATATATATATATATAAAAATAAAAACATAAGAAAAAAAGGAACAGCGAGGCCACTGGCCCATGCGAGCAGGTCCAAATCTCCAACGGCTTAAGCCAATGCCCGACCCAGCCAGGTCAGGTTACATTCACTTAAGGAAGGAACACTGCATCTGGGCCTAGTAGCACAAGCTAGTGGGCCAATTCACACCCAACCCACCCCCCATTAAAATTTTCCAAATGGGCAGGGATATATTATTTATATATATATATATATATATATATATATATATATATATATATTTTAAATTTTTAAAAATTTTTAAAAATTTTTTTTTAAATATTTAAAAAAAATTTAAATTAATAATTTTAATATTAAAAAATTTTTAAATTAAAAAATTTAAAATTTAAAATTTTAAAAAAAAATTTTAAAAATTTTTATAAAATAAAAAATTTTTTTTAAAAAATTTTTTTAAAAAAAAAAGTAACAAAACCTTTTTTCCCTTCAACAGAAAAAAAATTTTTTTCTATAAAAAGAATTGCCCAAAGTGAAATTTTCATAATTATAATGATATTCAACCAAGGGTTTTTCCCTTCGGAGGGGGGGGGGGGGGGGGGGGGGGCGGGGGGGGGGCCGGGGGGGGGGGGAGGGGGGGGCGGCGGGGGGGGGGGCCCCCACTCCCGCCCAAAGGAAATTTAAGACCGAAAATGGGAAAACATTAACCAAATGGGGGGGGCAGATTAAATTTCCCGGGGATCAAAAGCCCTTCACTGGCCCTTGGGGGGGAAAAGGCCCGAAACCAGACAGCTAGATATTTTACTCAGGCTAGATATGCATTTGCAATAAAAGGAAATGATTGATTAGTGCTGTGCTATAGAAACTGATGCAGTTGACTATGTTGACACTGAGAGTAATCCAGCAAATGTGAGAGATTTATTTAGCTCTTTCACACTCTATACATTGTTCCTGTTCTATGATCTGAGTGCTTCCGCTTTTATCTTGGTCACTATAAACAGCAATTGATGATTATATGTAGATTTTAGTTTTCACTTTGGTCACAGTGAGTTAAGTAAATGCAGCCATAATTTTGGTTAGGCACTCGTGCACATGTACGAGCCGTCATCACAAACTCCTATACACGGTTTTTTTGTGTGTCATTGGTTTTTTGATTTTTTGTGTGTAACAGAATGGAATTTTTAAGAAAGAACAGTGTGTGTGTGTGTGTTTTGTGTGTGGAAATACTGCCTATGGTAAAATAGTTTAGTGAAACTTACAAAATATTTTTAGAAAATTTGATGGCGAAGAATTGGTCAGACACAGTGTATTTCGAATGGTTTTTTCGATTCAAAGCAACATGAACATCAGTTGAGGATGATAAAACGCTCTGGTCGTCCATTAATGTCAAAGACAGACACCAGCATTAAAAAAGTAAGGAAGGATATCCACAAAGATCATCATCAGAGTATCCGGGACACGCAAGTGTTGGGGGAATTTTTCATGGTTCATGTCAAAGAATTTTGACTGAAAATTTAAAAATGAGGTGAGTGGGTGCAAAATCTGTCCCCCGTTTGTTGACACAAGACCAGAAAGACGATTGTTTTCTGGTCAAAAACACCATGGTGGTCGTCCTCCCTGCCCCCCAGATCAGCCCCTGTACCCATTTTCCCCTAATAAAAGTGGCACTAAGGGTCGGCGTTTTAACGACGGGAGGAGATTCAAGCAGAATCACAGGCTGTGCTAGACCCCAAATTAGGAAAAAAGAAAGTTTCGGAAATGTTTCAAGAAGTGGCAGAGGGAAGAGTATTTTCCAGGGAGAAAATTCCAACTAGGTAGCCAATATATTATTTATCTCGGCAGTTTGGAAACTTTTTGATAGCACCTCATATGTCATTTTAAATTCATATGGCAGCCTTCATGGCTTTATTTCTGATAATTGTTGAAAGTCTTATTATGGACCATGAGGTACCAACTACTGGTCTGCCACTGCACTACTCTATATACTACTGTTCTGATAAGTGTGGAGTCTATGGTCTGTTTACTTACTATTCGAAGCATCATGCATTATATTAACATAGTTTTCACTTGGTTCTTCTGAAGAAAGCACAGCTCCTCATGATAACACAGCTGTTCATGATAACACAGCCTCATAACACAGTGTTCATGATAACACAGCTCTTCATGATAACACAGCCACTAAGTTGCCGTTGCTTCATCACATCTGTTTGCTGGATGACCATTTCTGTTTGTTTGTTGAGATCCTGGGAAATGTGTTTGGACTGTGTTTGAAGATATGTATTAGTTTTCTAGTGGTCTGGGCAGCAGCAGCAGCAAAATTCTCTAAATGTGCAGGATTCAAACTCATGGCCAACCACTTTAAAACTAGCAGGGAGTGACCTAACCACTGAACTAATATGGTACAGTGGTTAGAACACTGGCCTGCTAGCTTTAAAAATGGCTTGTATTGGTTCAAATCCTGCCCATTCCCTGAGTTGTTCATTACTATAATTTACTGAATCATCTCTTTGTTTATATAATGAACCGCATCATTTCTAATTTGTTTTTGTTTGCTTAGTTAGCTAATTAAACTTTTTAGCTACGTGTAGTTATTTTACAGGGCAATGCATCTTCTTGCCTTCTAATAGTAGCTATTCTTCATCTCCAGTCAAAACCCCTACAGTAGGAAAAGTGTTTGTATTCATTCTGCATCAGTGTAGATTGCCTACACACTGCCCCTTAGTGGGGTTACAGATGATTATATTTTTTTAAACTTGGATTCACTTTCCTACTTCTGCCTCCAGTCATTTTGTTTTCTGTTTAGAATACACAAGTCATCTGATGGTAAACACAGTAAACACGGTCCATGACCTAACTGATGTTAAAAACCTGCATACTTTGATATACCTTGATGAGTTCTGAGAGTTTTATTTTTTTTTAAATTTCCCGAGCCCGGTCATGAGCCAGGCCTGTCTGGTGCTTGCTTTCAATCAGGCTGTTGCTGCTGGTGATCTGCTGACCCCCATCCGTTACAGCCTGGTTGATCTGGCACCTGGTAAAAAAACTTGTCCCAGCAGTGTTTCCGACATCTTCTGGTAAAATATTTAAGTCTGGGGCCCCGGACATTGATATAGTGTTCCTCTTATTGTGATCATTAACCCATGCCACAGAGCCAATAAATGCTTATTGGCTCTATGTGAGTCCTAAATGCTCTATTTGTTCCAACTCTGATCTCTCTCCTGCCCTGAATGAGGCCATCAACACGAGCAAATTCCAAATGAGGAAGCACCAGTGATTTGAAAGTTCTCATTATCCACCCTGTCATCCTCCTGGTTGTCGTGATTAAAGGAAGGTCAGCTCGCATAATTATTCCCAAGTTTCTCACGTGTTCCTTTCATTCTTTTTGGGATGATCTTCTTGAGTTTTGTATACATTTTTCCCTTTTGAATGAATGTCATGTTGTTTTCCACTGCCCACTGGAAAACACTCTTATATCTTCCTGCATTTGTTCAGTGTCTTCTACCGAAGTGACTTTCATGATTATTTTAGTGTTATCTGCAAATGATGATACAAAACTGTGATGGGTGTTTCTATGTGTCTGCTATGAGGATATGAAACAGCAGAAATCGGAGCAACAAAAAAAAACCAGTTTTGAGGATGTATTCAACAAATTCAACTTTAACAACAAAAGCATTAACTCGAATCAAGAACCCCACACCCTTAATGAAATACGTTGGGAAGACAGTATGAGTAACACGGATATGAAGCAAGAATGAAAGGATGAACTCAGTGACATCAGAAGCATGTTCCAGACACATCATCATAGAGGAAAAAAAACAAAGATACAAGTCAGAAAGAGAGAGAGATGCTCCCTCAGAGATAAAGGCAAAAAATCAGAAAGCTTTCAAATACTGCAGACACTGCAGAGATGCAACTAAGATCCAATTAAACGCATCATGCAGAGTCCAGGAGGGAACAGCAAGAAAAAAGTCATAAACAAAAGTGAAAACAACATCTAATATTGTGATTATGTTTAAAGGAGATGGATCTCATACTGTCGACAACAAAGAGATGAGTGGACTACTGAAGGTCACAATAAAGTTCTCAGTGGACTACTGAAGGTCACAATAAAGCTCTCAGTGAGTCATTAATCAGTATAAAGACTAATAATCCGAGTTTTTATTTTGTGTGAGATTTTAAACGCTACTGACCTTTCCACAATTTCTGACGTAGTATTAACCTCAATCAGCCTTCAAGAAGTCAATGAGAGCATGCCCATGACTCTGCCTCCATACTGAAGCATGTTTGGGGTTCTAACATACAAGATACTACCAGTATGTTTGGGGTTCTAACATACAAGATACTACCAGTATGTTTGGGGTTCTAACATACAAGATACTACCAGTATGTTTGGGGTTCAAACAATAGATACTACCAGTATTTTTGGGGGGTTTCTAAATACAAGATACTACCAGTATGTTTGGGGGTTCTAACATACAAGATAATACAAGTGTCTGGGGTTCTAACATACAAGATACTACAAGTATGTTTGGGGTTCTAACATACAAAATACTACAAGTATGTTTGGGTTCAACATACAAGATACTACAAGTATTTTTGGGGGTTCAAACATACAAGATACTACAAGTATTTTTGGGGGGTTCTAACATACAAGATACTACCAGTCAAAATAAGCATGTTTGGGGGTTCTAACACGCAAGATATACCAGTCATAATACTGAAGCATGTTTGGGGGTTCTAACATACAAGATACTACAAGTATGTTTGGGGGTTCTAACTTTACAAGATACTACAAGTATGTTTGGGGTTCTAACATACAAGATACTCCCAGTCATAATACTGAAGCATGTTTGGGGTTCTAAACAAGATACTACCAGTCATAATATAAGCATGTTTGGGGTTCTAACATGCAAGATACTACCAGTCATAATACTGAAGCATGTTTGGGGGTTCTAACATACAAGATACTACCAGTCATATAACTGGAGGTTCTAAAAGGCTCTCTCTCATACCTTACTCCAGTATTCTTCTACCAGCTGACCGTTTCTTAACACATTTGATTTTCTTCTATTAACTTGTCTGTCGCTGCGGTGGCGTTGCTGTGAAGAGAAAGAAGCACTGCATTACTGACACTTCCTCTGACCTACCATAATCATAAGTAGTTTTCCATTAGTATTAATTAAAAAAAAATGAGTAACACAGGTCAAAATTAGTTACCGTATTTTCGGGCATATAAGGCGCACGAGCACGAGACATATAAGACTGTATCCAAGCATGTAATGTTAGTAATGAAGTGATAAAGCGTAACCCAAAACCCACTCTTTGACCCTGACCTTGAGCATATAAGGCAGGGTGATTTCCCAAGACGTTTTGTGGGAAAAAAATTAATCTTATATGGCGGAAAATACGGTAATCCTAAATCTCTGAAAATAATATAAAGTATGTAGGTAAGAAATGCTATATTTAGCCCCCCCCCTAATACAGTGCCAGCACAAGACAGTGCCAACACAAGACAGTGCTAACACAAGGTAGTGCCAACACGAGCACGGGCCCAAAACAAGTACAGTGCCAACACAAGACAGTGCTAACACAAGTGTAGTGCCAACACGAGACTGTGCCAACACAAGTACAGTGCCAACACAAGTATGGTGTCAAAAAAAAGACAGTGCCAACACAAGTACAGTGCCAATACAAGACAATGCCAACACAAGTACAGTGCCAACACAAGCAGTGCCAATACAAGTACAGTGCCAACACGAGTACAGTGCCAACACTAGTACAGTGCCAACACTTGTACAATGCCAGCACACGTACAGTCAAACACAAGTACAGTGCCAGCACAAGAAATACAGTGCCAGCACAATTACAGTGCCAACACAAGTACAGTGCCAACACAGGTACAGTGCCAGCACACTACAGTGCCAACACAAGTACAGTGCCAACACAGGTACAGTGCCAACACAAGAAATACAGTGCCAGCACAAGTACAGTGCCAATACAAGTACAGTGCCAACACAAGAAATACAGTGACAGCACACGTACAGTGCAAACACAAGAAGTACAGTGCCAGCACAAGATATGGCCAACATAAGTACAGTGCCAGCATAAGAAATCGTCAAACCAACACTGCAAAAGACATTGACGAATCTCAAATGTTTTGTTGTTTTCGTTGCAGTGTTACTGAGGCTGACTGACTGTATGTCAGCCCAGTAACATTCTTGTTGGAGGAGGCTGACTGAGTAGGGGCAGCCTCAGTAACATTCTTGTTGGAGGAGGGCTTGCTTTTTTGTTGACTCTTGTCCCCTTCCCCCAATGACTTTCCTGCTTATATTCTGTTTTCAGTGATCATAACTGGGGCCCTTACGCTTAGCAATTTGGATGAAAAGGCTAATGTTTTGGCTCTGGCAGAAGGGAATTGGGTCAGGAGGAGAGGATTATGTCAAAAATCTCTGATTCGTATGCTTTCATGAATTAAACAATACACAAATAACTCGAACGTGGAGAAAGAAACTTTGACGATGTTTCGAACTGACTTTCACTACTAATTAGTAACACAAGCGGGACTAGACATGTATCTCACACCCTTGGTATCGTATATGCCATCTTTTTATCAACAATGTATCTCTTAAATCTTTGTACCATATTATAAATAAAATATACATATTGGTAAAAAAGAATGAAAAGATGGGGTGGTGGGGGGAAGTGGAATATTCAAATGGCTTCAGGAAGAAATCCAAATATTTTAATATTTTTATTTTAAATTTAAATATATTATATATATATATATATATATATATATATATATATATATATATATATATATATATGAGAGAGGGGCGGATTACTTTTTATTGTTTCAGTCACGGTATTGTGCCTTTTCTTCCTAAACAAGTAAATAAAGTTAAAGATGGACTGATCCATCATCAAGTAACAAGACTGTCTTCAGTTCTTGCTTTATTTCTCCTTACATTAATATTTTGTATGTAAAATGCTCTAAGCTATTACCACCGCGTCGACGATTACTTTCTGAAGGCAGTGTATAACCTCAGCAGTGTATAACCTCAGCAGTGTATAACCTCAGCAGTGTACTTACAAAGTCGTCGTAGGCATCTTTAGCGGCGGTGACGGTGAGTACCCTATGAGAGGGACAGCTGTGGTGATGGGAGAGGGACGAGATGACTGGTATCAGCTGCAGCACCAACAGACACAGGAAGTAGAAGTTGGCCAGACGCGGGAACTGCTCGAACAAGTTGTACGGGATGAAGTTCACTAGCGTGTACTTCGACGTCTTGATAAAGTTTTTCTGAGGATAAAAATTACACACTATTAGTTATATGTGTATAATCTGAGTGCAGATTACACTCTACTAATTTATGTTAACGAAGAAATTCAAATGTTAAAAATTGTTCTTTCTCAAGACATTGAAATAAGGAGAAAGATCCCTTGAAGGTTGCACCCGTGAAGCTCAATTTGAAATATCTGGAATTGAACTCACAATAAACCCTGGCGACGTATCCACTGAGTCCTGCTCTCCATATCATAATTTTATTTCATTATTCTTTCTTTCGTAAATATGGCACTGTATGCTTTACACTGGCAACGATACTGTATGCTTTACACTGGCACTGTATGCTTTACACTGGCACTGTATGCTTTACACTGGCACTGTATGCTTTTACACTGGCACTGTATGCTTTACATTGGCATTGATGCTTTACACTGGCACTGTATGCTTTACACTGGCACTGTATGCTTTACACTGGCACTGTATGCTTTACACTGGCACCGTATGCTTTACACTGGCACTGTATGTTTTACACTGACACTGTATGTTTTACACTGGCACTGTATGCTTTACAATGGCACTGTATGCTTTACACTGGCACTGTATGCTTTACACTGGCACTGTATGCTTTACACTGGCACTGTATGCTTTACACTGACTTTGCTTTAACTGGACTTTGCTTTACACTAAAATGTAGTTTACCCCCTGGGATTTGGGCCTTTAAGTCTGGAGTTTCCTTTTGGCTAAAAGTCTCAAACTAAGGTTTACGCACCAGTGCCTGGGTGATACAGTAAAGAAACGAAGGTACCGTGGTACCTACTGTATGGTACTGAGTCATGGGTCGTGTATGTTGTGGTTAACATCATCTGAACAAAATATAATGGTCATGGTATGTAGATTATCCGGGAATAAAGTTGTACCATGGTACAATGAATTGTGGTATCCAGATAATAATGTACCATGGTACAGTGAATGGTGGTATCCTGGAATAATGTACAATGGTACAGGAATTTGGGATCCAGATAATAATGTACCATGGACAGTGAATGGTGGTATCCAGATAATAATTACCATGATACAATGAATGGTGGTATCCAGATAATAATGAACCATGGTACAGTGAATGGTGGTATCCAGATAATAATGTACCATGGTACAGTGAATGGTGATATTTGAAAATGTACCATGGTACAGTGAATGGTGATATTCAGGTAATAATGTACCATGGCAAGTGAATGGTGATATTCAGGGTAATAATGTACCAAGGTACAGTGAATGGTGATATTCAGGTAATAATGTACCATTGTACAGTGAATGGTGATATTCAGGTAATAATGTACCATGGACAGTTAATGGTGATATTCAGGTAAAATGTACCATGGTACAGTGAATGGTGGTATCCAGATAATGATGTACCATTGTACAGTGAATGGTGATATTCCGGTAATAAGTCAATGGTCAGTGAATGGTGGTATCCTGGTAATAATGTACCATGGTACAGTATATAATGGTATCCAGGAAATGTACCATGATACAGTGTATGGTGGTATTTGGAATATTGTACCATGGTACAATGTATGGTGGTATCCAGGTAATGTACCATGGTACAATGTATGGTGGTACTCAGGTAGCAAATACTGATCGCAAATTGTGATGTAATCTAGGTGTTATCATGGTGGGGGTGGGGGTATTTCAATGAAGAAAGAGGAGGCAAAATATTTACATAGCACTACAGCTCTTGGCCCTTTTGTTCAGTTAAAGTTCATCTCAATATATACTAACATTCACAATCTAAAAATTAACATTTAAAAAGTAAAACAATCACAGTAACTTGAACATAAAAAACACCATTACACTAAAGTAAAAGTGTTACTTATAAAAAAGATATTAAATTGCTAGCATTAAAAGGTGACTTAAAAAATACCCAAAGGTCCAGGAGAGTGAATAAACAACATATAACATCAAAGGTCCAGGAGAGTGAATAAACAACATATAAATCAAAGGTCCAGGAGAGTGAATAAACAAATATATAAATCAAAGGTCCAGGGGAGTGAATAAACAACATATAACATCAAAGGTCCAGGAGAGTGAATAAACAACATATAACATCAAAGGTCCAGGAGAGTGAATAAACAACAGATAACATCAAAGATCCAGGAGAGTGAATAAACAACAGATAACATCAAAGGTCCGGGAGAGTGAATAAACAACAGATAACATCAAAGATCCAGGAGAGTGAATAAACAACAGATAACATCAAAGGTCCGGGGGAGTGAATAAACAACAGATAACATCAAAGGTCCGGGAGAGTGAATAAACAACAGATAACATCAAAGGTCCAGGAGAGTGAATAAACAACAGATAACATCAAAGATCCAGGAGAGTGAATAAACAACAGATAACATCAAAGGTCCAGGAGAGTGAATAAACAACAGATAAATCAAAGGTCCGGAGAGTGAATAAACAACAGATAACATCAAAGATCCAGGAGAGTGAATAAACAACAGATAACATCAAAGGTCCAGGAGAGTGAATAAACAACATATAACATCAAAGGTCCGGGAGAGTGAATAAACAACATATAACATCAAAGGTCCGGGAGAGTGAATAAACAACAGATAAACATCCAAAGGTCCGGGAGAGTGAATAAACAACAATAACATCAAAGGTCCGGGAGAGTGAATAAACAACAGATAACATAAAAGGTCCGGGAGAGTGAATAAACAAATATAACATCAAAGGTCCGGGAGAGTGAATAAACAACAGATAACATGAAAACAGTACAATATCTGTTCATTTTAATGTTGGTGAGTCACCAAAAGGTTCAGAAAGCAACATTCTTGTCAACTAAGTAGATAATACATATAATGTTAATCATCATCGCAGATTTAAAGATGGCGGCGTCAGACGTAAAACATCAACAATGTTTACAAATGATTTATATCACAGCATGAATTACAATTTTTCAGTTTCGGGAAAAAGGGGTTTTTATAGTATGTTAATTCAAGGTGTTTTCTTGGGATTTCAATATTGACACACAAACTAAATTTTTGAGATTAATAGGCCTGAAAAGTAGGCGCCAGAAAACTGCCTCTCTACATAGTAAGCAGTAAAAATTCCACGTACTTTGAACGTTTTAGCAAAGGCAAAATTCAGGTGGATTTTTTATCAAAATATAAAGACAAGTTTCTCATGTTAAAGAATTTTACAATTCTGACTTACACTCGTTTTAATTACTAAAATAAAGCACAACCTGGGACCACAGCCTCCTGCAACCTGATCAGCCAGCCTGCTGGTGCTTACAACCTGCACCATGACACGACTGATTGAGAAAGTTTGAAGAAACAACTACTGTACAAGTGTTTAATGGAGGGTGTGGGAAAAACTCTTTTTGGATATCGAGGTAAAATGCACTTATTGCGTCCCTGGAATTTATTGGGAATATTTAGCGCCGCCTGCCATAACTCCAGCTTCAAGAGTTTACAGGGTCTCAGTGAGCTGATTCCAGAACCAGGTATGACCCTCCAAGATTTTCCAGATGTAAACTATGATATATCTTTTCGCCAGCGCTTAAAGGATTTTAGAGCCTAGGAGGTGTTTCAATGAATACTGACATTAAAAAGTTCTTTGTATGTTATCCAGGTTTATATTATGTCTCAGGTGTATGAATTTGTAGAATGTATGATATCTAGTGTTTTTCTAAATGATTATCGAAACACAAGTTACACTGTTTTTATCAATATATAAAATATATATATATATATATATATATATATATATATATATATATATATATATATATATATATATATATCAATAACAACACTGCGACTACCCGGGGATTCGAACCCGTAGTTTTGGCCCTGCTCGTGGTGAGCGAAAAACGCATGACGCCTTAAACCCACTGCACCACAATCCTACAAGAACCAAGCACCCAGCCAAGTTAGGTGTGTTACTCTTGGTCCGAGGACATACGGTGATGTGGGTGACTAAGCTAATTTCATTCTTATCCCCGTTTGGTTATTGCTATTGATTCAATACCACTGTTGTGGTCACAATATATATATATATATATATATATATATATATATATATATATATATATATATATATATATATATATATATTTTGCCGAATGGGAAAAACTGGTCAATTAGCAAGAACTTAATGGATTGCTGAACGTTAATTCGTTCTGTTCTCTCAATTTTTTGCTATTATTTTCTGGTCAAGGGAGATCAATCTCCGGGAGTAGTGTACTTATGCGTAGAAATTTTTTGTATGGCCTTTTTTGTACCTTTGTGCTTGGTGTCTGTTATGAATGTTCTAGTTACTATACTGGGAATTTTCAGTGGAGTCTCGTGTTTAAGCATTTCAGTTACACTTTTTCTTCTATAGATTCTTCTATGTTCTCTTTTAATGTCTGATCTTGTAATCTTCCTCAGCGGAACATTTTCTAAAGACTTTGTGTACTGCTGTATTCAGTCAGCTTTTGCATGCACTGGTCAGGGGTTTAAAGGGAATTTTTTAAACCCGGAGGAGGGTAAGCCACCCACGAACCCAATAAAGTCAGGCGTCATTGAGAACTGGCTGTCTTATTTCCATTGCGGTCCTTTAATCGTGTCCTTCAGGATGCGACCCACACCAGTCGGCTAACACCCAGGTACCTACTTACTGCTAAGTGAGCAGGGGGGGCAGGTGTCGCTACCAACGGAGTCACGGGGTTAGCGGTGATCAGGAATGTTTTCCTGAAATGCCTGATAGTTCTTGCTTATTTAGTCACACAGTTATCTGATTAAGTTAATTTACTGAATATCTCTTCATATTACCCATTTCTTAGGTGCTCTATACATGGGTATATTTGTTTATTTAGTATATCAGTAAAGTTTTGATTGGAGTATATTGTATTTGTGATTATTATGCTTTTATTAGTTCTTCACTCTCCGAAAATATCAAGTCTAGGGATTTCAGTTACATTTACCTTTACTCGGATATACTTTTGATGAGTTCCGAGAGTTTTTCTAATCTCAGAGCCCGGCCTTGGGCCAGGCTCGTCTGGTGCTTGTCTGGTTAACCAGGCTGATGGCCCTCCGACCCACATATCCATCACACCCTGGTTGATCTGGCACCTGGTGAAGATACTTGTCCAGTTTCATCTTGAAGGCTTCTACACTTGTTCCAGTTGTTTTTTGATATCTTCTGGTAAGATGAAAAACAATCACGTGAAAGGTTGTGACTTCTCACATTATCAAGAAAGTATGTGAGAAGTCACGAAAGCGCTTGTTTACTGTGATGTTATTGTATCTTCTGGGGAAGATGTTACTTGTTAACTGTTGGTTCAAAGCAATTTTTTTAGAGACCTACTGGTTTAACGTGCTTCTAATAGTATTTCTGGTACACTGCTTTATCTACCATCTAAAACTTCAGAATTAGGGTGAACATAATTTTGTGAGTTTAGGTGTAGTTATACCAGCTGTATCATCTCCACTAGTGGTTGTTACGGGTAGTCCTGAGTAACACTTGTTTCTCCGGCTGGTATTACTCGCACTTGAATAACTACGTATCCCAGACAGGGGATCTTTAAGTGGTTGCCTGAAAAAATTTTCCTTCTAACTTTTCGTTTATATTTCACATAATACGATGCCTCATCCGATCGGCTTCAAATTTTCAAAGCTTGTACACGGTACCTTGGGAAAGATTCATGTAACTATTGCCTCATGAAGGTCACTAGACTAAATCGTAGAACCCATTCCAAGCTTCCTGGGGTGGGTTTGATAATAATAATAATATCTTTATTTCTACAACGTATACAGGCCTAGCTGACATCAGTGACAAATTGGATCACGTGCGGCCAGCAGTAACAGCCTGGTGATCAGGCCCTGATCCACCATCAGGCCTGGTCACAGACCGGGCCCCGGGGGCGTTTACCCCGGAACTTTCTCCAGGTATACTCTGTTATGCAGAGCATTTCGGGCAAATTAGGTCAATTTTGTCCCAGGATGCGACCCACACCAGTCGACAAACCCCCAGGTACCTATTTTACTAATGAGTGAACATGGGCAGCAGGTGTCCTAGGAAACACGTCCAAATGTTTTCACCCGTACTGGGATCGACCCTCTGTGACTTAGCCTGACAAGAGGCGCCACCTACCTCGATGAGGGCAGGGGAGGAAACTTATGCAGGGCACAGCTGTCAATTTTACATGTAAAATAGTGGCAATTATTATTCCATTAAATCAAATCAAGTAAATTTGTGTCCACCTCTTGTAAACTTAGGCTTAAATATTTAATGAAACATTAGATAAACACAGCATTAAAATAGTTGGTGTAAGCCCTTGCTAGGCCAGCGGCTACATACCGGGGAGCTACTGGGGCTCGGTGACAAGTTTGCATTTAGTCAGCAGTTAAGAGAAGCCACTAGAAATACAAATACGACTGGTTTGATCTTCACAAATATCGTGGAACTAATCAGTGACATAATCACAAACACAATTTACTCTGACCACAAATCACAGAAGTATTTACGAGTATAAACTCAGGGTGGGGAAACTCCAGTAATAATGTAGGAGAAGGGACCTTCAGTAAATTTAACTTCAACAGTCACAGAACTGACTGGGACAAACTTCACGAAGAACTATCAGACATACCCTGAGAAACAGTCGGAATATAGATGAATATAAAAACAAAAAGGCACAATATCGTGACTGGAACAATAGTAATAAACACACGGTAGAAAACTTATGACGACGTTTCGGTCCCATTTGGATCATTAACCTAACTAGTCGTCATAAGTTTCAGTCTCCCGTGTGCGGGTTATTTATATATAGATGAATATAGACGCATACAAAGTATACATTAAACATGTACTACTGTGAAGGCCTAAACGATCATAAAAAGAATGTAGAAGAAAAGTACAGGAGGAAAAGGTTTACTAAACTGTTTAAAAACAAGAATACGTCACAACGAAGGTAAGGTAATTTACCGTATGCAGAGAGATTACAGGGTACAAAGAAACTCTGGCTGTCACACCAGACACAAGAAGCACAAAGGAACAAAACTGTCCAGAATATTGCAAGAAACCCAGAATATTTCTACACTTATGTGAAATCCAAGCAGAGCACTGTAGAATTGGACCGTTAATAACAGGAGGTTCATACAATAATTATGAAAAAGAGATGAGTGAAAGTCTAAAAGACCAATATCAATTAATGAAATCCTTTCCCGGTGGGCTTGAACCCGCGGTTATAGTAAAACTCCTGACCGACGAGTTAGCCACTAAGCAAAATCCACTAAGTGAAACACAGTGGAGAATGCATAAAAATTTATGTTACTCCAGAAGATTACACAGATCACGCAGCACCTGGACTGGGTTCCCGGAATTCCTATTTATAAAGAAATAAAATATCACTAGCAGGAGCAAAGAGTTAAGATGGGGGAAATCCCAGAGACCTTTAAAAATTCCA
>WNWK01038713.1:0-17805 GCA_009830355.1 Cherax destructor | reverse complement strand
ACTATATGTGTGTGGATTTATTGTGTGAAAGTAGTGGTGAAATTGTGTTATGGTGTATGAGTGTGTATGTATGTGTGTGTGTATGTGGGGTCTGCGAGTCACACGTAGTCTACAGTGTTCCTCTATCTGGCCTGACCTGACACCTGATCTACCAGTTAATGTATTCTATGATTCACCTGTCTGCTCGCCCTTTTCTTCTAGAAATTACCAATTGCTGCTTGTTACCGAGTACTTGATATCTTATTCCTTATCTTACTATGAGAGTTGACCGTTCACAAACAGCTTAGCGGTTAGGTAATTGGATCTTACTCCCGACACCCCGAAAACCACGCATAGGTGAATACTTGCTGACTTGGTCAGCAAATCCCTGAATATCTTAGCAGTAGACTAGACACTGTTCTTGTCTTAACTTAGAATGATTGCTGAAATAATTGACACAAGTTGATGTGTTAGAAGCTTTCTGTAAACAGTGAGCTGGTTCTTATTTTGTTGCTAAACCTCTTTGTCTTTTCCACTGATATTCGTTGTCCTTCTGGTTAATGTTCTTCCTCAAGAATGTATGTCCTGTGCTTCTTTGCTTGTTCTTTCTTTGTTACCATTTTTCGATGTATGTTTTTATCCATAAGTTAGCTTCTCTTTCAGTTTCCTCCTTTATTCGCTTGTCCGAGGTGCTTATTTTCTCCTTGTTTGCTGCCTTGTTCAGTGTATATTTTTTGTGTTTGATGTCTTCTTCAGTGTATAATCCCTATGTTCTATTTCGGTGCTTCATCCCTCTATTAGTTTTTCTTCTCTACGAGTTTTAAGTGATTATGTGATTATTAATTTCCATGGAGACAGTAAACATATTTGTGCAACATATCGTTATTATTCAGATACATATTTCTCTTCCTGTTTTATCAAATCCATAAACTAGTGAACAGAAGTGATTATTTTTGTGTGTAACTTTCAGGTGTTTGTCTACAACAAACACAGCTTTGTAAGCAGACACAAGCACAGGTGTGTAAGCAGACACAAGCAGCTCTCACATATATGACTTTGTAAGTGTTTTGATTTCGCATTTCATTTTTGTTTGTAATTAACTTGAGCAATAATATCAAACCGAGAAAATAGATATCAATATATTCATATTAATCTGAAATGCATGAATATATTTCATAATATATTAAATATAAAATATATTCACCTAATATTATACTTGACATTTGTATTAATTTTGTTTCATAATTATTTTTAATAATAATTTTATTACCCTAATAGGGTAAACTTAATTTCCTTTTCTTATTATAGTATTTATATTTCGCATAAGTTTTATAAGGGTTAATTAACATTTCGTAATTATCTATGTTGTATTATATATTTCTGTTGTGTTTCATAATTAGTGCTAAAGTTGACAGTAGTTATTGCACTTACAACTTTCTACTGGAGTTGACTCAACTCTTCAAGTGATCTATTTGCAAAGAAATATTTCTGCATTCACTTTTTCATTGAATCTTTTTCAACTTAACCATTAAGGTTGGAATTATTTTCGATGTTGCTTTATAAATCAGTATAAAAGGTCACAGATTTTCCACCTAAACTACTTTATTCATCAGATGATATTCATTAATGGAAGTTCATCTGATACATTAACAAGGAGACGTGGTGGCCAGGCTCTAAGATGCTCTTATAAAATTGTGTTTGTCACTAAATCACATTGGTATGTGATTGGTAATTTTTTTGGAGAGTTATTGTTTTATGTTTGTGATAGTCAGTTATTTTTGTGTCATTATGAAGGTCTTTTAAATACTGGAACATGTATTTATTGAAAGGATACATAATTATGTTTTTGAATGTGTTGAAGATATTGTAACCATAGTGACTAACAAAGTTGGGAAGAAGTTCTTAATACTAAAGTATTTGTTGAACGTATAATGACTTTCACTGTTGGAAGACTATCTAGGAAACTACCGTAACTACTGAACCATAGTGACTTCAGTCCTGCTGGAAGGAAACCTATAAAACTACCATAGCTACTGAACCATAGTGACGTCAGTAGTGTTGGAAGGAAACCTATAAAACTACAATAACTACTGAACCATAGTGACGTCAGTAGTGCTGGAAGGAAACCTATAAAACTGCCATAACTACTGAAGCATTTTATAGAAGTTACGATTGCATAATAGGTTGTAGCATTTCAGTGCATTTTTTTCGCTTGTAAACAAACAAGAATAACTTAAATAATTAGTCTGGTATCTCTACACAAGTGTAACTTTGGTACCAGCCTGTGCTAGAGTGTTACGGGTATACCCTTGACCAACATTTTATATTGTGTGTATTTTTATCATAATGGTATATTGGAGATATTTCCGTTATTAGCTAAAACGAAAATGTCTTACTTTATACTATTATTTGATTTAGCTATGTTGTAGGTAGGATGTTACATTTTACTGTGGTGTTCTTGTAGTGTGAGACCACTAGTCATACTGCCGGGTACCTCTTTAGGTAGTGGCCGGTCTCCCCTCCCTCAGTCACGTGACCTACATGACGTCGTTTCATCAACCATTGACGATCGTCAGTAGGTTCACACATCCACTCCTGACCAGGAGTAGGTTCACTGACTTTCACAAGAGTAGTCATACGCTCTTTGGAGTAGGCTTGGGAAGTTATTCCACCTTTAAGAGGGTTTGTTAAGTCCCTAGAATGGTTTTAAAATTGTCTATTCATCCACGACTTAGGGTGATAGCTTGTATTAGCAGAGCTTTGGTCAGTATTCTGAATTATTGTCTCAAGAAAATGTATTTTATGTTTCAATTGATATTTTATACTTCTCTGCCTTTATTGAGGCATTAGTCTCAGTTATTGTATGGCGAAACATTAATGTAAAATATTATTTGTATAAAACTCATGTCATTGAGTATAATTATTGTACAGAAACAAGTAAAGTCATATGTCGACTGTTTTCGAATAAAGTTTATCATGATGTATTACACTGCAATAGAGATAACTTTATACCATACACTGAATAATTATATGAATTCTTTTATATTAAATTTCTCAAATTTTACTTGCTTGCGTCAATCTCCTAAAAATTACCCTAATATTATAATGATTTTCTCTAACGATGAAACAATCAAAGCTTAATTAAATAACTTGTTATGACGGGGCAAAACAGGCTAATAAATGAGGCCCTGATCGTAACAAATGGGGGCCTGTCCGGGATCGTTTGATCTGAGGTAAATGGAGATATGATCTAAATTCTCTTAGGCCATATTATCATTCTTGTTATGAACTTATTTTCATAATGTCAGGATCATCTGAGGCTCAAGTACACCTTCATGCAGAAGTTCTAAACCATCAGATAGAGGAGCTAGGTCTCAACTTTATATTCTGACAGTCTGTACAGAGAAGTATCTAGAACGGGAAGTTGCTAACTTGTTTGTCTTCCAGCAATGATGGCTACTGATGTTTGACTCTCGCTAACCTCTCACCCTGAAGATAAGCAACCACAGGGTATAAGTAACTATGTCTCTTTCCCTTTTGCTTTTGGTATTGGCGACACCATTATTGGGCAGAGTGAAAGGATTGACTTTGGCGAGTTCTTGGTAGGTGTCTCCCTATACGGTTGGAGCACTGGTGATTGATTTGTCTCCTTCTCTGTTGTTGGACATTCCTCTTTGTACCTGTAACCCAGGGTCCTGAGCATCCACACGATGGGAGTTAGCATGGTTGGTGCTGTTGTTTTCACCGTTCGTTTTGGGACTAAGAACCTTTCAGTCATTTTGTGAGTCACTGCTGTCCTGGGATAAAGCATATCATTCTAGTTGGTATATTGGAAGGATAAAAGTTAGTTATGACATTTTGGAACAGAACCTACTCTCAAGTTCCTTAATGTTCACTGCAGATTAATGTGGACATCATTAATCTGTTCTGCAGCCTTGCTGTTGGCATTGTTGGTTCAGCTACTGCTCTGGCTGTTAATGCTGGTGCCTCTGTGATTTCTGTATATAGAAATCTTGATAAAGCTAGTGGTCTTATTGTCGAGCAGACAAAGATTAAGATGAGAAACAAGACATGTATTTGTTCAAGCCTTTATGGAAACAGTGTGTGGTATGAGATTATCACCTCTGGTCCTCCGGAACAAGTGTTCAGTGGAGGTGAGGAAAAAACTGTAAGGACTATTCTTAGAGAAGTCGGGGTGACACTACTGTCACGGGTGACATGATAGTCAAGGGTGACTCCACACAGGATTCTTCAAAGGAATTCGCCTAAGGAAGTAGTAAAGAATGTCTAACTACTGTCAAAGAGACATTAACAAGTGCTCTTGACAGGATGTTTAAGCCAGAAAAGTCACTGGTTGAATCTGACTTGTCAGAGGAACTTATGGCAAGCGACATGTGTTTTCTCGTATTGTTTTCCTCATGTGTGAGCCAGCGATTGTCTTCCTGTCTGTTAAAGAGTCGTGGCTTTAGCAACTTGTGTTGTGAATCAGTTATGAGGACGCTTAGAGTGGTTCATCTGAACCTTAAGACATGCTTTGAAAACTACAGTTTTCTCGCCACATTGTCTCGTGCTGCTGCATTTCGTCTGAGTATCTCGCTTGGAACTCCTTCGTCGCCTGGAAGAAGTCATTTTGGAGGTATTCATGTCTAGCAGACTGACATGAATGGAGAGACGCGACCGACACTTCCGGAAGAGCCAGATGCTCTTCGTACTTACTTCAAGACGTCGTCATTCGTGATGCCTGAGTATAGGTTTCACTCCCAGCATTAGTGTTTTCTGCATGCTTCCTGACACACTAGTCTCTATGCTACAAGCTAGTCCCTGAGCAGAAGTTGGTATACTTCTGACACACTAGCCTCTAAAGTACAAACTAGTCCCTGAGCAGGAACCTGCCTTCGCCCCCTGACATACTAGCCTGACAAACTAGTCCCTGAGCAGGAGTCAGCATATACTTCTGACACACTAGCCTCTATATTACAAGCTAGTCCCTGAGCAAAAGTTGGTATACTTTTGACACACTAGCCCCTGTTTAATAAGCTAGTCCCTGAGCAGAAGTCTGCATCCGTCTGACATACTAGTCTGACAAACTAGTCCCTGAGCAGACGTCTGCTTATGTTTCCACTAAACTGGTGAGTATTGGAGCAGAACTTGATTGACGGTTCTGCCTTGTAAGTCTGGTGTGGATGACACTGGTGGAGCAGTGTCATGAGTATAAGTCAGCGCCCTTCTGACATACTAGCCTGACAAACTAGTCCCTGAGCAGAGGTCTGCTGGTACTTCCGCCAGATTGGTATATGGTGAGTCTCTGAGTAGAAAATGGCTGTATGCTGCACTTGCATAAAAGGTTTCAGAATATTGAAGATATGAAGGTGAGGTGCGTATGTGTGCAAGGCAACGCTGCCCCCCTTCCCACCTGGACTCGTCTTCTGTTAGTATTTCATCACCCTCGTCTGTGTTCATCGCTGTGTTGGCGCCGTGTTCTTGGTTGCCACGTACACCACTGTTCAACAGTGTCTGGCCCACAGTCTGTGGCCCGTTTCTATAAAAAGCTTCGGCAGTTGATGCTTAGCCGACTGTTCAAATCACCCTGACTGTTTCTCTGACTTCAGTAAACTTCATCGAGCTAGCGTTTTGATTGAACATGTGTTAATTATATGTTCACGATGTATCTGCTGTGTCAAGCTGACTCTCGCCGTCTTCACGTTTCACTGAAAGTTTTGATTGGACATTTGTTAATTATGTTCATGGTGTATCTGCTGTGTCAAGCTGACTCTCTCGCCGACTTCAGTCTTCACTGATAAAGTGTTTTGACTGATCAAGTGATATGTTCATCATGTATCTGGTAGTGTCAACATTTAGTGTTTAGCAAACGGTTGCTATTTAGAAAATTTTTACTGAAAAGAACTTCATGAGGTCATGTCTGAGGTTTCGCCGCCTCGTGACTTCCTTCCGGTCTCGGAGCAGTGTTGTGAGCTCCCGCTACCGGACCCATTCGCTTCTTCAGTGCTTTAGAAGAAAATGCTGGTGTTGACTAGGCGACATTATTTGTCTATGATGCTAGTAAGGTACTCTGTAATGATAATCCTAAGACTGACTCAAGACTTCTGCTGTTCCTGCTATGTTGAGTTGGACAAGATGCGGTGGACATCACCGTCAGTGGTCTGTTTCAACGTTTTACATTTGTACAAAACTTACCGTGATGTTGAGGCTTACTATATGAGCCAGTCACCAAACTTTACTTTGCTAAAAGAAGAGTTTACATCTCTGTTAAGTTTATAAATTTTTTGACAAATTTATTTGTGGAATATTCTTTAATGGTGTTCTTTTGTTTCTACAGTACGTATCCGGAAGTAGTGGATTGTCTCAACGGACCTTGCGAAGGAGTGCAGAGCTGCGATGCTACAAATTGTATATTACGCAGCTGCCATCGCATCTTTGGCCGCTCCTCCACAAGCTCCGTGGACGATACTTCCTTACTATTAAAGTTCTTGGTGCGACCTGTGGTCGTGAGGGGGAGGTGTTACGGGACTCACCCTTACCCATCATTATATACTTGAGCATATGGCAGTAGAAAATGTCTCTTTATCATTATTATGAAAATAAGCGTTATATTGGCAAGTGGTATGTCTCCTGTACGTCTAGATAGGGTTTTATGTGACGTATAGTTAACTATCCATCCGCTCGTTAACAGGTCAGGAATTCCCGCCTTACAACGTCATCGTACCCAATGAGGGGGGCCACCTGCTACACAGCTGTCAGTATCTATTCAGCGAGTCAGACAGAGAGACCGAGAGAGTATTCTGTAGTCAACGAGTCAGCAAGCAGTGATCTGTCGGTGATAAGTCAGATGTCATTCAGTCATCATCGAGACAACAGTCAGTGATCGGTCAATGATCCGTCAGTGAGCATTCAGTCCTCAGTGAGACTTTCATGGAGGACGGTCCTCTCACTTTTCTGAGAAGCACCTTGGATTTATTCTTCTGACCTTTGTGAGGTTCCTGTGTGAGCCTCCATCACCTTGAGTGGTGTTTGTCTGTTGCCGCTCAAAGCAAGTAAGTGCGCTGTAGTAAGTGAGACTTTGGAATATGTCTCTAATGGCGCTCATAGCAAGAGTGAGTGTGTTGCAACTGTGGAGACTTTGGAATATGTTTCTAATGGCGCTCACATCATAAGAAAGGAGGAACACTGCAGCAGGCCTGTTGGCCCATACTAGCAGGTCCTTCACAATCCGTCCCACTAACAGAATATTTGCTCAACCCAATTTTCAATGCTACCCAAGAAATAAGCTTTGACAATTCTACCCACTCATGTGCGAGTCCCCTCCAAATCCAACCCTCTCACTCATGAATTTATCCAACCTAAATTTGAAACTACCCAAGGTCCTAGCTTCAATAACCCTACTAGGCAGACTGTTCCACTCATCAACTACCCTATTTCCAAACCAATACTTTCCTATATCCTTTCTAAATCTAAACTTATCTAACTTGAATCCATTATTGCGGGTTCTCTCTTGGAGAGATATCCTCAAGACCTTATTTATATCCCCTTTGTTAATACCCATTTTCCACTTGTATACCTCGATCATGTCTCCCTCATTCTACGTCTTACAAGTGAATGTAATTTAGGTCTTCAATCTTTCTTCGTAGGAAGATTTCTAATGCTATGTATTAATTTAGTCATTCTACTGAATGTTTTCTAACGAATTTATGTCCATTCTGTAATATGGAGACCAGAATGAGCTGTAATCTAGGTGAGGCCTTACTAATGATGTATAAAGCTTAATATAACCTCTGGACTTCTTTGCTAACTTTTGATATAAACCCAGTAATCTATTTGCCTTATTATAGCTTAGGCATTGCTGTCTTAGTTTAAGGTTGTGCTTACCATCACCCAAGTCCTTTCAAATCTGTATAGCTAAGTTCTGCGTTATTTAACTTATAAGTGCTTGGGTTATGGACACTCCGAGCTTCAGAACCTGCATTATCTACATTGAACTGCATCTGCCACTTTTCTGACCACGAATTAAGTTTGTCTAAATCTTCCTGAAGTTCTATGACATCTATGTTTGAATCAATTATCCTACTATCTTCGTGTCGTCGGCGAATTTGCTCATATCACTAGTAATTCCCTCATCAAGTCATTGATATATATTATAAATAACAATGGGCTAGACTGATCCTGTGGAACACACTTGTTAACAAGTCCCCATCAGGTTTAACTCCCATTTATGCACATCTCTGCTTCCTATTGGTGACCATGACTCGATCCATGACAGCACTTTTCCCCAATGCCATAGACTCAGAACATAGCTGATTAGACTTATGGTCTCATCGTCTGCAGTATTTACCTCAATCCAAAAAGCCCCCTCTCAGCTCCTTGAATTTATCCAACCTAAATTTGAAACTACCAAGGTCTAGCTTCATAACCCTACTAGGCAGACTGTTCCTCATCAACTACCTATTTCCAAACCAATACTTTCCTATATCCTTTCTAAATCTAAACTTATCTAACTTGAATCCATTTCGGGTTCTCTCTTGGAGAGATATCCTCAAGACCTTATTTATATCCCTTTGTTAATACCCATTTTCCATTGTATACCTCGATCATGTCTCCTCATTCTACGTCTTACAAGTGAATGTAATTTTAGTCTTCAATCTTTCTTCGTAAGGAAGATTTCTAATGCTATGTATTAATTTAGTCATTCTACGCTGAATGTTTCTAACAATTTATGTCCATTCTGTAATATGGAGACCAGAACTGAGCTCGTAATCTAGGTGGGCCTTACTAATGATGTATAAAGCTGTAATATAACCTCTGGACTTCTGTTGCTAACCTTCTGATATAAATCCAGTAATCTATTGCCTTATTACGTACGCTTAGGCATTGCTGTCTTGGTTTAAGGTTGCTGCTTACCATCACCCCAAGTCCTTCTCAATCTGTATGGCTAAGTTCTACGTTATTTAACTTATAAGTGCTGGGTTATGGAACTCCGAGCTTCAGAACCTTGCATTTATCTACATTGAACTGCATCTGCCATTTTCTGACCACGAATTAAGTTTGTCTAAATCTTCCTGAAGTTCTATGACATCTATGTTTGAATCAATTATCCTACCTATCTTCGTGTCGTCGGCGAATTTGCTCATATCACTAGTAATTCCCTCATCAAGGTCATTGATATATATTATAAATAACAATGGGCCTAAGACTGATCCCTGTGGAACACCACTTGTTACAAGTCCCCATTCGGATTTAACCCCATTTATGCACACTCTCTGCTTCCTATTGGTGAGCCATGACTCGATCCATGACAGCACTTTTCCCCAATGCCATGAGCTGCCACTTTCTTTAACAGTCTCTGGTGCGGTACTCTATCAAAAGCCTTACTAAAGTCTAAATAAACAATATCGAATTCTTTATCGTGATCAACAGCCTCAAAAGCTTTACTGAAGAAGGTTAATAAATTAGATAGGCAGGAACGGCCCCTCGTGAATCCATGCTGGGTATCATTAATCAAATTATGGTTATCTAGATGGCTTCTAATAATATCAGCTATAATTGACTCTAGTAATTTGCCTACAATTGAGGTCAGGCTTATTGGGCGGTAGTTTGACGGTAGTGACTTGTCCCCTGCTTTAAAAATAGGAATTACATTAGCTATCTTCCACATATCAGACACTACACCTGTTTGAAGAGATAAATTAAAAATGTTAGATATTGGTTCACAGAGTTCCATTTTGCATTCCTTAAGAACCCTTGCAAAAAGCTCATCAGGACCCGGCGATTTATTTTGTTACAGTCGGTCCAGCTGTTTCATAATCATTTCGCTAGTGACTGTGATATTACATAATTTATCTTCTTCTGGGCCTCTGTAAAAATTAATTACTGGGATATTATTAATGTCTTCCTGTGTGAAAACCGAGAGAAAATAATTATTAAAAATAGAGCACATATCATTCTCCTTATCAGTAAGATGCCCAAAGTTATTTTTAAGGGGACCTATCTTATCCCTAACTTTTGTTCTATAAACCTGGAAAAAACTTTTTGGGTTAGTTTTTGAATCCCTAGCAACTTTAATTTCATAGTCCCGTTTAGCTTTTCTTATTCCCTTTTTAACGTCCCTCTTAATGTCAGTATACTGATTTATAAGATGACCCTCACCTCTTTTTATGCGCCTATAAATTCCTTTCTTCTGCCCTAAAAGATATTTGAGCCTATTATTCATCCATTTTGGGTCATTTCTACTTGATCTAATTTCTTTATACAGGATAAATGTTCTTTGGGCAGCCTGTATCACCATTCTAAGTTTTTGAAGTGACAGAAGCTACAGTACCGAATATCATCTACCAGCACTATCATCACCTAACACCATCTATAACCATTTAACACCACCCTCCAGCATCACCTTCAGCTAGTAATAAGCAATATTCGGTACTGTAGCTTCTGTCACTCAGCACCTAAATGAAAACCGAAAAATATTCAAGTGTTTATAGTTCGATACTTTACGTAATGGATGTAGTTGTTTATTAACCTAACACTACCATCTATCATCATCTACCAGCACTATCATCACCTAACACCATCTATAACCATTTAACACCACCCTCCAGCATCACCTTCAGCTAGTAATAAGCAATATTCGGTACTGTAGCTTCTGTCACTTCAAAAACTTACCATCACTATCACCTATGATCACCTATCAGTACTATCACCACCTAACATCTTTTATCACCATCTAACACACACACAAAAAAAAATCAACTTCAGTCGCGTTAAGGCAGGCAGGAGCCGCATTGTAATAATTTTGGGATATAAATATAGTGAGCGTTCTAATAAAGACACGCCACCTCAATATATGACATGAGAGCATGTCATTATGTCATATTTCAAGTGTTCAAGGCTCTGTCAACAGCTACTCATTTGACTATTTATACATCAGTGCCATGTCTGTGGTTAAGAGGACAGGCTGCGCTCTCAGTGAAACCATACAATCTATACATATTAACCTTCAAATTAGAGATTGTCCAAGTCCTTTCTCAAGCTCCATGATTTATGGAAAACCTCTGTAAGAACATAGTGTATACAAGAATATTTATCTCCTTTCGTATATGACCGAAAAGGCAAAATATTAATAAACATATTAAAATCTTGACTGTTTTCAATAAAAGTATTCTGACATTTCATGGATTAAGGTACAAGCAAAATAGTTTGAATATTCTATGTAACTATTGATCAGAACTCTGTGTAATTTAGCCTCACATAGACACTTAGTTGACTGGACTAAAGTAAACACTATTAAACCCATCAAAATTATTACTTGTTTCATGCACCATAATAAACATTCTGCATCATTGCAGAACATAGGATTAACAGACTATAACAGACTATAAGAGTCATGCACTATAGCAGACTATAAGATTTATGCACTTCAACAGACTATAAGATTTATGCACTATAACAGAATATAAGATTCATTCACTAAAACAGACTATAAGATTCATGCTCTATAACAGACAATAAGATTCATGTACTACAACAGACTTCTAAGATTCATGCACCATAACAGACTATAAGATTCATGCACTATAACAAACTTTAAGATTCATCCACTACAACAGACTATAAGATTCATGCACTATGACATACTATAAGATTCATGCACTATAACAGACTATAAGATTCATCCACTACAACAGACTATAAAATTCATGTACTATGACATACTATAAGATTCATGCACTATAATGCACTACGAGATTCAGAAGAGTAATCACTAGTAGTACATATTTTAAGATTTATTAAGTGACACAAGTGAATGTCTAATTGTCATGTTTCTCTCAGCTCAGGCAGTGTGGGATATATAGAATTATACATTTAAATGTTATACTAGCAGCAACATTATATATAATATTTTGAGTTTAAGATGTAAAGAAATCCATAAATTGGAGAACACAAAAAATAGTCACTAGCTTCTGTACATTGTCAATGATAATTCAAGCAGTCATTGCAATGGTTAGAATTATAGTTGCATATAAACATTGAAGATTACCAGTAAATGTAAAGTATCCAGTCAGCCTAATATACACTTTCTTGATCACTGCTTGATTGTCCACTTACAGAGGAATATACACAGATAATTCAAGTACCAATATGTCATGTGGAAATCATGGGCTTTGAATTCCAATATCCACACATGGGGATGTAGCTCAGATGGTAGAGCGCTCGCTTAGCATGTGAGAGGTACGGGGATCGATACCCCGCATCTCCAGGTATTTGTGAAGTGTTTTGTGAGAAATGGACATTTTGTCAGCAGGAGTATTCTCACAGCCTGCACCATTATCTTCTTCATTAGAAGAACACATCTAATTCAAAAATTTTAGAAATGCCTATTTTCCATTTATAATGACATTTTGTAGAAAATTCCAATACAAATACCACCACATTGCCTTTCAGACAATAACTTTGAATACATCACTATCACAAACCAACGCAACATACACAGCAACTATCCCTATCACCACCACTTGCACCAGCACCAGCTTAACTACCACCTCCATCCACCCACAACATACTCCATCACCACCACTTACACAACAATCTACACCACCACATGTACCGTCACCAGCATCACCAACAGACACTGCCACCAACAACAACCCATAACCTTCATCAATACTAACCACATAAAAACTTATCTCAAACGACTTCCTGCATTCCAACCACCATCACTTATAAACCACTGTACGGACGGGGCTTGAACTGTAGGCAAGTCAGTTGTAAAACTCCAGGCCAGATCATAAACCACTGGGCCTGCTGGCTACAATAATATTCATCCACCAGGTATATTTATACACCATGGGTCCCACTGGGACCACAAATGAAAGATTTACAGATTAATCTCGCCTCGTCCATACCATGGTTTATTTGCATTCGTGTCATTACGATTTCGTGAGTCACCATTACTTGTAACAACACCATCACTAACAGCACCACAATCATTTCCTACACTACAACCACCAACACCTCCAGTTGTGCCGTTTGCACACCATCTGCTACATCCCCATAACCTATATTATTACCACTTACAAACTCACATATATCATCAAAAGTACCACTTACAAATTCACCTACATCACCACCACTGTCATGTACAAACATGTATGCACTACCACTTACAAACTTGTCTACATCACCACAACTACCTCTTAAATACTTGCCTACATCATACGCTCTAACAGACTATACGATTCAAGCAATATAACAGACTATATAAGTCATTAATTATAACAGATTGTAAGATTCATGTGCTATAACAGTCTATGAGATTCATGCACCCTAACGGACTGTAAGATTCATGCACCATAACAGCCTGAGATTCATGCACTATAACAGACTATAAGATTCATGCACCATAACTGACTTAGATTCATGTACTATGACAGACTATAAGATTCATGTACCATAACAGAATATAAGATTCATTCCTTGAGTCTACCTGGAGGGCATTCAAGGGATCAACACCTCCGCGGCCCGGTAAACGCCCAGGCTTCTGCTGTTATTGCTGGCCGCACGCAGTCCAACACACGACAGCCCGGCTGATCCGGCACCGACTTTAAGTATCTGTCCAGCTCCCTCTTGAAGGCAGCCAAGGGTCTATTGGTGATTTCCCTTATGCCTGGTGGGAGGCAGTTGAACAGTCTTGGGCCCCGGATACTTATTGTTTTTCTCTTAGTGTACCAGCGCGCCTCTATTTGCACTGCCTGCCCAGTCTTTCGCTTTCGTAGGGCGTGATGTCTGTGTGCAGATTAGGAACCATTCCTTCTAGGATTTTCCAAGTGTAGATTATGATATATCTATCTTTCCTGCGTTTCAGCGAGTACAAGTCAAGTGCTTCCAAGTTTTAACAGTAGTTAAGGTGTTTGAAGGAACTTATATGTGTAGTAAAGGTTCTTTATACATTATCTAGATCTGCAACTTCACCTGCTGTGAATGGAGACGTTAATGTGTAGCAATATTCCAACCTAGAGAGAACAAGTGATTTAAAAAGGATAATCATTGTCCTGTTTTGAACATTCTCATTATCCGTCCTATCATTTTCTTCGCAGATGTGATAGTGATAGTATTGTTATCCTAGACAGTGAGATTCTCAGACATTACCACTCCCAGGTCTCTCATATTACTTTTCCACTCTATTGCATGGTTACAGTTTGTAGTATACTCAGTTCTAACTATTATCTCCTCTAGTTTTCCAAAACGGAGTAGTTGGAATTTGTCTTAATTTAACATCACATTGTTTTCCGTTGCCCATTGGAAAATTTGGTTTATATTTTCTTGTAGGTTAACCGTGTCCTCAATAGGTGACAGTCTCATGCAGATCCTAGTATCGTCTGCAAAGGAAGACACGGTGGTATGGATTACATCTCTGTCAATATCTGATATGAGGATGAGGAACAGGATGGGGGCGAGTACTGTACCTTGTAAACATTGGACAAGAAAATACCCATGCCACATAAAAACTAAATAATGTAGATTTTAATATTTCTGATTGCGAAATGGATTTTGGAGTTCTGGTTAGCAGTAATCTAAAACCAAGACAACAGTGCATAAGTGTTCGCAATAAATCTAACAAAATCCTTAGCTTCATATCAAGGAGCATAAATAATAGAAGTCCTCAGGTTGTTCAACTCTATATATCCTTGGTTAGGCCTCATTTAGCTTATGCTGCACAGTTTTGGTCACCGTATTACAGAATGGATATAAATGCTCTGGAAAACGTGCAAAGGAGGATGACAAAGTTGATTCCATGTATCAGAAATCTTCCCTATGAGGATAGACTGAGGGCCCTGAATCTGCACTCTCTAGAAAGGCGTAGAATTAGGGAGGATATGATTGAGGTGTATAAATGGAAAAAAATAAATAAATGAAGGGAATGCAAATACCGTGCTAAAAATACATAAATATGACATATATGATATTGTTTATTTGGATTTTAGTAAAGCCCTCGATAGAATAATTCATAAGAGACTTAAGAAAAGTGGCAACTTATGGTATACGAGGTAAAGTTCTAGCATAGATAGAGGGATGGCTTACCAATAGAAAGCAGAGAGTTTCCATTAATGGGGTCAAATCTGAATGGGAATTAGTCACTAGTGGCGTTCCACAAGGATCAGTTTTAGGACCTCTGTTGTTCATAATTTACATTAATGACCTTAAAGAAGGAATTATAAGAGACATGAGCAAATTTGCTAATGATACAAAAATAGGTCATATGATTCATTCTGAGGAGGATACCAATGAACTCCAGGAGGATTTGGACAAATTAATGTCTTGGTCTGAAAAATGGCAGATGAAGTTCAGAGTGGACAAATGTAAAGTACTAGTCCTTGGGAATGAAAATAACCCTCGAAGTTATAAATTAGGTGAAGTAGATCTTGATTATACAGAATGTGAAAAAGACTTGGGAGTCATGGTAAGCAGAAATCTAAAGCCAAGACAACAGTGCCTAAGTGTGCGCAATAAGGCTAACAGATTACTAGGATTTATTTCTAGAAGCATAAGTAACAGAAGTCCAAAAGTTATTTTACAGCTCTATACAATTCTTGATCACTGTTTGCTTGATTGTCCACTTACAGAGGAATATACACAGATAATTCAAGTACCAATATGTCAGTTTTGGTCTTACTACAGGATAGATATAGGAAGAATGACTAAAATTATTTACTGTATAAGCAATCTCCCATATAAGAACATAAGAAAGGAGGAACACTGCAGCAGGCCTGTTGGCCCATACTAGGCAGGTCCTTCACATTCCATCCCACTAACAGAATATTTGTTCAACCTAATTTTCAATGCTACCCAAGAAATAAGCTTTGATAATTTTATTTACTCATGTGCAATTCCCACTCAAATCCAACCCCTTTCACTCATGAATTTATCCAACCTAAATTTAAAACTACCCAACATATGAATCTCCATTCTCTGCAGAGATGTAGAATGAGGGAATATATCATCGAATTGTATAAGTGGATGATAAGCATAAACAAAGGTGATATTAATAAAGTACTGAGGGTGTCGATCCAGGTAAGAACCAGAAAAAATAGATTTAAGTTGGATAAATTTAGATTTAGAAAGGACGTAGGTAAGTACGTACTGGTTTTCGAACAGAGTTGTAGATGCGTGGAACAATCTTCCGAGTAGGGTGATCGAGGCTAGGACCTTGGGTAGCTTTAAAAAGAGACTGAACAAATATTTGAGTGGGATGGGCTGGGTTTTATTGGTGTTCTGGGTTCGGGAGTAAATTCTTGGGTAGGGGTGGTTTTGATAAGGACCTGCCTTGTATGGGCCAGTAGGCCTTCGGCAGTGTTCTTACATTTTTATGTTCATATGTTCTGAGTGGGTATGGGTGGGTGTGAACTGGAACTGACTAGCTTGTGCTAATAAATATGATGCCGAGCCCCTTCCTTAAGTGGATGTGACCTGACCTGACTAGGTGGGTCATTGGTATAAACCGAGAGGTGAATGGTACTTGCCTCGCATGGGCCAGTAGGTCTGCTGCAGTGTTCCTTCTTTCTTAAGTTCATATATTCTTGTGGAACTGAGCTTTTCACTATGGCAGCTTCCCATTCAACTGTTCACCACTACAATTTGAATTCAATTGGTTAAAAAGTTGAAGATCCATCTGCCCACTTTGCCAATTATCCCATCAGTACACATTTTGTGCGCTATTACACCATGATCGCACTTGTCAAAAGCTTTTGCAAAAACTGTGTATATTACATCTGTATTCTATTTGTCTTTCAGTGCATCCAACACCATATCATAGTGATCCAGTAGTTGCGAGAGGCATGAACGACCCATTCTGAACCCATATTGCCCAGAAATGTGCTTTTTTTGGGAATCGAAGTGGTTTGCAATCATTCAATTCAAAAAATTTTATGATGTGGGACGTTAGAGCTATTGATCTACAGTTCTTAGCTAAAGCTTTTCTGCCACATTTATGGAGTGGGGCTATATCCATTGTTTTTAGTGACTGGAATTTCACCCATGTCTATTCTCCTTCTCCATAGCATATTTAAGGCAAGCAAAAGGGGTTTCTTGCAGTTCTTAATGAACGCAGAGTTCCTCGAGTCTGGGCCTGGGGCTGAGTGCATGGGCATGTTGTCAATTGTTTTCTCAAAGTCTAGTGAATTTAGGGTAATGTCAAAAATTTGGCATACTTTGACGGAGAATTGAGGCTCATTCATGAAAAAAAATAATCTGGATTGTCGATCTTTAGACTGATTAGTGGCTCGCTAAATGCAGAATCGTATTGAGAGTTCAGTATCTCACTCATTTCTTTATTGTCATCTGTGTAAGTCCCATCTTGCCTGAGCAAAAGCCCAATACTAGATGTGGTTTTTGCCTTGCTTTTGCATTTGTAAAGAAATATTTCGAATTTCTTTCAATTTCACTAATCGCTTTTAGCTCCTCCTGCCTCTCCTGGATCCTGTATGAATCCTTTAACTGAAGTTCGATACTTTCCACTTCCCTGGTCAGCGCTTCCTATCGTCTTTTGCATATTAAGGAAGTATGATTACTGATGCACACATGAACAAAGACCACTTAATCCTTACAGGCGACTTCAATATAAACCTCCTACAAGATCAGGACCCACTAGTAACTGAATTCACAAACACTATGAGCAACTGCTTGCTGCTCCCGACAATAACAAAACCTACGAGAATCTCTGAGACCTGTGCCTCTCTATTAGACCATATCTGGACTAACACCATATCCCCATTAAAATCAGGCATAATCACAGACATACCACTGACCACTACCCGACCTTTC
>WNWK01038712.1:0-17806 GCA_009830355.1 Cherax destructor | reverse complement strand
ACACTGCTGCAACCAACACCGTCTGATGACTTAGAACCATCGGTGTAGACTGCATGGCATGGGAATGAGAAAGGAAGTGGTCTAGAAAAAGAGAGCGAAACCAAAAAAAGAGACGAGAAACCGCCGTAGGTAGTTGGGTTTGACAAGGCAGAGGAAAAGATCAGACACGGACAGCAGGAACTTCCCAAGGGGTAGGGGAAAGGAGATGCTACATGAACATAGAAAGGTGGTAGCTGAAGGAAGACGAGCGAATGTAGACGAAGAAAAAGGGATGAGTAAACAGGGCCGACGAACAATAAAGAGCGTCTACTAACATCTGTGACAATCCTATACATGGAAGGATTGCGGAGGTCATGGGAGCGAACATAATAGCGAAGGCAATGTGCATCACAATGATCGGACAAGGATGGAATGTTCGCTTTTACATAAAGGCTCTAACCGGGAAGAACAAATGCACCAAGGCATCAACACAATCCCTGGTGATGGATGGGATTAAGGCTGGAAAGAGTAGCAGGAGGCCGCCGAATATATCTGGTCACCATAATCGAATTTCGATAAAATTAGGGCTAAATGCAGGCAAAGGAGAGTTCTACGATCAACCCCCATGAAAGATGTGCTAGGGTTTTAACCCTTAAACTGTCCAAACGTAGATATACGTTCGCGTGCGTACTGCCCCGAACGTAGATCTACGTTTTTTCAAATGCTTTTAACCTTGCCACGATAAGCCTGAGTTGCCTAGAGATTAGAGAATGGGTCTGTGCACTCATTGTGTGCAGTATTACAACATGTGGGAATGACAAACAAAATGCACTCTTCATTTTAAAGAAAAAGAACAATTTATTTTTTTCTCAAAATATTCGGTCAGCTACGCACGTGAACGTATATCTATGTTTGGACAGTTTAAGGATTAAGGAGATTCAGCCGGCTATGACAAATCGCCTTCAGAGAGGTAATGTGAGGTTTCCAGGACAATCGATGGTCAAACAGGAGGCTGAGTGGTGGCCCAATCGGAAACCCGGTTGATGGCATGCTGGAGGGAAACTGCAATGAGGTGACAGTCAGCACCCGCACAAGCTATAGCAAAGTCATCAACATAAAGCGATGACAAAATATTGGATGGGAGAACAGATGCCTGATTATTTATAGCAAGGAGAAAGTGTTGTGCTCAGAACACATCCCTGGGAAACACCTTCAGCTTGGATGAACTCCGGGAAAAGCGCATTACTAACCCAGACACGGAAATGTCTTTCACATAACCCTTTGGGGGTCGACAAGCCTTCTCGGAAACACGTTCTCAGGGTCGAAAATTTTGGGGAAAAAAAAAATTTTTCTTATGAAATGATAGAGAATCTTTTTCCGATCATAATGACACCAAAAGCATGAAATTTGATTGAAAACTTATGGAATTATGCGCTTGCAAATTTATCGGTCTCGACGTTGTTTTTGCATCAGCGATTTTGCCCACTTTGAGCCCTATTTTTGGCCAATTCCAATGTTCCAGTCCACTAAAATCATAGCTATTTCGCTAGAACTCCATTTCTTCTATCTATTGAGTACAAGAAACTGCCCATTTACCAATTTCACCTACCCAAAATAGTGGTCAGAATATGGCAATTTAGCCAATTTCACACAAATTTCAAACAATGCCAATTTCAAAATGGGGTCCAGAATAAACAAGGCAGACATTCCTGGCACTAAAATAACATCTTCTCTGTTCATTAGTCATGTCTCCAGGACCCTCTTACATTACTTTTGCTTTCCATTTTGAATTTTTATTCTCACAAAAAATAGAAGATATTCTGTTATGTATACTACTGCATCATTTTAAAAACGGTATAAATAATATCAGCGCACTTGTGCAAGAATATCTGACTCGCCAGTTGATGTGTATTGGACGTTTAGCGTGATTTGTTTACTCTTGAACATTGGCAAAAATCAAATATTTTCGCTACTTTGCGCTCAATTTTAAGGTACTTGTCATCAAGAAACCAATCAAAATTATCTCTATCTCTATAATATATCTTCCATTCTATCAAATGAGATTAAAAAATCGAGAATACAGTCATAAATACCATGCGAAAATAGACTGCAAAGTCGCTGTTTTAAACCAAAAACAGGGTCGGAGTTTTTTTTTCCTCATTATGCACTGTGTGCTGCAGGATTTTTTTTATACTGCGCACACTGACCGCACAGACCCATTCTCTCACAACTAGGCCTACCAGCCTTTTTTTGTTTGATTTGAAGGCGCTAGAATTTATGCGTACTAGTACGTCAAACGCCCTGGTGCGTAGACGTACTAGTATGTCAAAAACCCTGAAAGGGTTAAAGAGGTCCTGAATGCTGAACAACAATAAGATAGTATAATTTTTTTTATTTTGTACTACAGTGGACCCCCGGATTACGTCATTATTTTGTTCCAGATGCTGTTCAAGTGCCGTTACAACGAATTTCTTCCCATAAGGAATAATGTAAATTAGATTAGTCCTTTGAGACCCCAAAATACACTTACAAAAGCACTTACAAAATACACTTACATAATTGTTAGAGTTTTGAGCAGTACATAATCCGGGGGTCCACTGTAATTTTTTTTTTATTATTAAACGTATTAACCCTTTCAAGATCCATAGGCCAAATTTCAAAGTGTGCATCAGGGTCCAAGAATTTTGAAAAAAAAAAAAATGTTTTTTTTTTTTGTGAAATGGTAGAGAATCTTTTTCTGAAGGTAATAAAACAAAAAGTACGAAATTTGATAGAAAATTGACGAAATTGTGCTCTCGCGAATTTTGATGCATCAGCGATATTTAAGCATCGGCGATTTTACCGACTTTGACTCTCATTTTAGGCCAATTACATTATTCTAGTCGACAAAATCCTTAGCTATTTCGCTTAGTATTACTTCTATTCTATCAACTGAGCACAAGAAACAGCCCAGTCAACTGTTTCAACTACAAAATAAAGTGATCGGAAATTGGAAATTTAGCCAATTTAACAAAAAAGTTCAAAATACAGTGGACCCTCGCTATTCGAACACTCAAAAACTCACCCTTTTATGTAAGTATATTATTGTAAGTGTTTTTATAAGTGTATTTTTGGGGGTCTGAAATGGACTAATGTAATTACATCATTCCTTATGGGGATAAATTCGTTTGGTAATGGCACTTGAACAGCATTCTCGAACGAAAAAATATCGTAACTCGAGGTACCACTGTACCTTGAAATTGAGCTCAAAATAGCGAAAATGTTCGATTTTTGGCGATGTTCAAGAGTAAACAAATCACACCATGCGTCCAATACACATCAACTGGTGAGTCTAATATTCATGCACAAGTGCTCTGATATTATTTATACCATTTTTACAATGATGCAGTTGTATACAGTAGACCCTCATTTAGCACGACTTTATGTTGCGCGTATTACGCGATTGAAGAATTGCGGCACATTTTTATCTAACACGACGTAAACCTTATATTACGCGATTCGCTGGAGGGGAAAAATTTTGAGCCCGCGGTCGCCTGCAGTATTTTAAACCATTGAGTCAGTGGGGGTCCTACTAAGGGTGGCTATGAGCCACAACAAGTGTTTAATGCTGACGAGACAAGTGTTTTCTGGAAGAAAATGCCAACATGAACTTGTATCAGTCAGCAAGAGAAAAGTGCACCAGGCTTCAAGACAGCAAAGGATCGCTTCACCTTGCTCCTTTTGGGTAATGCATCAGGTGATTTCAAGTGTAAGCCCATGGTTATTTACCGCTGTAAGAATCCTCATGCTTTGAGGAAAGGGAATTTGTTTTCCTTCGCACAAACTAAGTTTATTCAGGTATACAGAGATAGTTACATTGATTATCATACATAGCAGCATACGTGTAGAGAACCTAGGATAACCCAAGTGTTATCCTAGAGAACCTAGGATAACCCAAAGTTTGGGTTATCCTAGGTTCTCTACACATATGCTGCTATGTATGATAATCTTTGTAACTGTATCTGTGTATACCTGAATAAACTTACTTACAGTTTGCAGGAAGAAAAAACATAACCATTCCCTCAAGCGGCCGGTGCTAATGTTGTGGAACAGCTGGGAGACCACCCGCCTTCCCATGCTACCCTCCCCCAACAACACCCCACCTTCCCAGCATTCATATTCCATACGCTCAAGCCAGCTGTGTTTGTCAAGAATAAAAGAGTGAATTGTGTTTGATCTTTAAATTACTATATCTTGTATCTGCTAAGCAATCATGTCACCCAGTAGGCATACCAGTGTTGCTCAAAGTGGCAAGAAAATGTTTAAGCATTTATTAAGTCTTAGAATTAACGAAGAAAAAGATATTAGACAAGACATAACCTGTGGCTGTAATGAAGTGTTACTTTGTACACATAAAAAGATGTAAACATAAGTTTGTGTGACTAACTTACTGACTGACTGGACTGACTTACTGAATGACTTGAATGACTTGACTGACTTACTTACTGAATGTCTTGACTGACTTACTTACTGAATGTCTTGACTGATTTACTTACTGAATGTCTTGACTGACTTACTTACTGAATGTCTTGACTGACTTACTGAATGTCTTGACTGACTTACTGAATGTCTTGACTGACTTACTGAATGTCTTGACTGACTTACTGAATGACTTGACTGACTTACTGAATGACTTGACTGACTTACTGAATGACTTGACTGACTTACTGAATGACTTGACTGACTTACTGAATGTCTTGACTGACTTACTGAATCTCTTGACTGACTTACTGAATGTCTTGACTGACTTACTGAATGTCTTGACTGACTTACTGAATGTCTTGACTGACTTACTGAATGACTTGACTGACTTACTGAATGTCTTGACTGACTTACTGAATGTCTTGACTGACTTACTGAATCTCTTGACTGACTTACTGAATCTCTTGACTGACTTACTGAATGTCTTGACTGACTTACTGAATGTCTTGACTGACTTAATGAATGACTTGACTGACTTAATGAATGACTTGACTGACTTAATGACTTGACTGACTTAATGAATGACTTGACTGACTTAATGAATGACTTTATTAAAGTTAGAGACACTCAGTACAACTATCGACTTCAGTTCCAGAATCTCTACTATCCACCTCAGCCCAGTAGGGCCACAGCATAACTCTCCACTCTCTTCACAATCATCCACAAACATCAGCACCCACAATTTAAGGTAAATACTATTATTTCTGTTACATTTGTAGTCTTAAGCAGTAAAAACAACATAATACATCACGATAATGAACTACAATTACATATTCTCTTTTATATTTGTAAGATCTGTTGGTCTAAAAAAAACTTGTTTGGCTTTTTGGGGACTCAGGACTGTAACCCTATTTTTCCCATAAGTTCTTTTAATTATCTAACACGATTTTACCTAACACGATGTTTTCAGGACTGTAACTACCGTGCTAAATGAGGGTCTACTGTACATAACAATAAATCTTCTATTTTTTTTTGAGAATAAAAATTCAAAATGGAAAGGAAAAGTAATGTAACAGGAGCCTGGAGACGTAACTAATGAACAGAGAAGATGTTATTTTAGTGCCAGGAATGTCTGTCTTGTTTATTATGGATCCTATTTTGAAATTGGCATCGTTTGAAATTTGTGTGAAATTGGCCAAATTGCCATTTTCTGACCACTATTTTGGGTAGTTGAAATTGGTAAATAGGCAGTTTCTTGTACTCAATCGATAGAAAAAATGGAGTTCTAGCGAAATAGCTATAATTTTAGTAGACTGAAACATTGGAATGTGCCGAAAATAGGGCTCAAAGTGGGCGAAATCGCAGATGCATAAGTGTCATGGCTACCGCTAACTTCGCGAAAGCATAATTCCATTAGTTTTCGATCAAATTTCATAATTTTTGTGGCGTTATGATCGGAAAAAGATTCTCTATAATTCCATAAGAATTTTTTTTTTTTTTTAAATTCGTGGACCCTGAGAACAAGTTTCAGAGACCCCCCTTGGACCCCCAAAGGGTTAATTACGATAATCGAGGGTCCACTGTACTATCGTACAGCATCAAACTTCTGTTTTTAATATTTTTTATCTCATTTCGACAAAAAAAATCAAAATTCACTTATAAATACATTGAAAACAACATACAACAGATTTTTCCTGTAATATATTTGTCACTTGCAAATTATTTTAGCGTAAGGTTGATGAAGTCATACGTCTGGCAGTGAGCATCTGGGGGAACTGCAGCTCCTATGGACGAGCCGCCACTGATGTGCCTGTGCGCACACGTGCACATACTGGAAAGTTGACAGCTAGTATGTGCCTCAGGCATCACTACTTACCTTCACCGCTTATTCTTTCACTCTCAATCTTGCATACTCATGATCACACACACTCATTCTCCTTTGTCTTAAACAAAGTGCTTGCACCTCCTCCCCACGAACACCTGCTGCTGATATTCATTTAGGAGTTAATCACCTGCTGTGGGTGGCATCCTGGGGAAGGATGCTAATGCCAATAATCCATAATACTTGGCTGTTGAGGTGATTGTTGGTATGACAGATGGCTGACCCCAAAAAATGAAACACATTCGCCGTCACTCATTCAGCAGCCATCTTGCTAGAAGTGTGCAGACAACAGTTTAAACGAGTCTCTGAATTGATTAATCCTCACCCTTCCTTTACATTGCAGGCCTTCTACTTTCCACCTCCAGGACTCAAGTCTGACAAACTGGTTTTTCTGAATTCCTTTGTTACCTTGCTCTCACTCCAACAGCATGTCAAGCCATAGAAACTTCTCCAGTTACTCCAATCTAACATGCTCACAGAAGCCTGCTGGATGCTTAAGGCCCTAGCACTCAAAACCCTAGCACTCATTTACAACAATGACCTCCCAGATGCATCTAAACTCCTTAAACCCATTTTATTTGCAGATGACACTATTTATTTCTTCTCTCACCCAAACCCAACTATACTAACAGACACTAAATGATGAACTACTAAAAATATCTACTTGGATGACCACCAACAAACTTAATCTCAATATAAACAAAACTAACTTCATGCTATTTGGAAACAGAGCTTCAAATGTACAACTGAACATATTGATAAATGGTTCACCCATTTCAAGACACACAGGGCAAATTTCTAGGACTCCACCTTGACTGCAGTCTCAAATTCCAGACCGACATACAGCAAATATCCAAGAAAGTCTCCAAAACAGTAGGCATCCTTTCAAAGATACGGTACTATGTACCCCAACGACTCTTCTTGCTCTTTACCACTCTCTCATTTACCCTTACCTCATCTATGGTATTTGTGCATGAGGCTCAACCACAGCAAACCACCTTAAACCTTTAATAACCCAACAAAAAGCTGCAGTGAGACTGATTATTACCAACTCCTGCACTAGACAGCACACTCCACTGCTTTTAAGAGCCTTAACTTGCTTAATATACAAAACATCCACACTTATTAATGTGCCTACTACACACAGAACATTATACTCAAATATTAACCCTCCTCTCAAACTACTCCTTGATAACTACAATAGAACACACAGGCATAACACAAGGCACAAATCACTCTTTGATATCCCTCATGTCCATCTCTCCCTATGCAAAAATGCTATGCACATAAGATCTGGAATTCATTGCCAGAACACACTAAAGAGCCCCTGCCTGCAAATCAATTTAAGGCCCAACTTAGAAATCACCTCATCACCCAAAATTAACCAAACAAACACTATACTGTACTTAACACCTACCAGTTACTCAAAAAACTCCTAAATAATTTATGACTGCTCAACTATTTGGTCATTTACTTCAAACTTAAAATTGTTTCAATTTCATTATTGTATATTGTGCTTGATGATTGCTAAACTATTTAACAATTTCTCCAAACTTAAAATTGTTTCAACTTCAGTGATTAAAATTATGCTAAATTGTAATACAGGTCAGCCATCACTAATCCGGCATCATCGGGACCTGTAGGATGCCGGATTAGTGACTTTGCCGGATTACAGAGTGGTTAGGTTAGAATACACTTAACGCAACAGCAATATTTACACATTGGCGATTTCACCTAATTTATGCCCTATTTTTGGTCCATTCCATTGTTCCAGTCTACCAAACTCATAGCTATTTCGCTAGTATTCCTTCTGTAGTGCCGTTTAAATTCAGCAAGGTTTATACAAGCATTGCACTGAACCTTCACTTCAGTACAGCTCTTGCAAGAACAGATTGTGCAAGATCTGTTCTTGTTTTTGGTTTGTTATACAAAATGGCTAGCTGGTTTATTATGCTTTAAAACCCATCGACTACACGATGGTCTTTAGAAATAAATCACTTTGCCTAACTTTTTTGGGTTATCCTAGGTTCTCAACACACATGCTGCTAATTATGATAATCTATGTACAGTGGAACCCCGAATTTCAGCCACCCCGAGTATCGGCTGCTTCGATTTTCAGTCGCTTTTTTCGGCCGTTGCCTAGTGTTTCAGCCGGTGTACAAGAACTGTCCTCCTGCTTGCCTCCCCCCACAGGCATCGTGAGCCAGTCTAGCTTTGTTTATCCTTGAGTGAACATTACCCTGCGCGCTCATCCAAACATTTCACAATAAATTCAGTGCTTCTTCATTAATTGTGACTGTGAAATAAGCCACCATGGGTCCAAAGAAACTTCCTAGTGGCAGCCCTGTGGTAAAGAAAGTGAGGAACACCATACAAGTGAAGAAGGAGATAGTAGAAAAATACGAGAGAGGTGTACGTGTGGGGGAGATTGCCAGGATGTACAGCAAAAACAAATCAACTATCACTTCTATCCTGGCAAAGACAAAAGAACTCAAGGAAGCTGATGTTGCGAAAGGTGTTGAAATGTTAACCAAAAATAGATCACAAACAGTCGAAGAGATTGAGAAGTTGTTGATGGTGTGCATTAACAATGAACAGATAGCAGGTGATAGTGATTCAGAGTTGATCACTTGAGAAAAGGCAAGGCAGTTGCATGCAGATCTTGTCAAGAAAATGCCTGGAACCAGTGCTGATTTTAGTGATTTTAAGGCAAGTAGAGGCTGGTTTGACAGATTTAAGAAATGTAGTGGCATACACAATGTTGGGCAGCTGAAAAATTTGAGCAGGAATTTAACCCTTTCAGGGTTTCGGCCGTACTAGTATGGCTTACGCGCCAGGGTTTTTGTCGTACTAGTACGCCTAAATTCTAGCGCCCTCAAATCAAGCAGAAACAGGCTGTTAGGCCTAGATGTGAGAGAATGGGTCTGTGCGGTCAGTGTGCGCAGTATAAAAAAAATCCTGCACCACACAGTGCATAATGAGGAAAAAATAAACTGACCGATTTTTGGTTTAAAACAGCGACTTTGCAGTCTATTTTCGTAAGGTATTTATGCTTGTATTCTCGTTTTCTTTGTCTCATTTGATAGAATGGATGATATATCACAGAAATAGAGATAATTTTGACTGGTTTCACAATGACAAGTACCTTGAAACTGAGCGCAAAGTAGCGAAAATGTTCGATTTTGGCCAATGTTCAAGAGTAAAACAAATCACACCATGCGTCCAATACACATCAACTGGCAAGTCTAATATTCTTGTACAAGTGCGCTGATATTATTTATACCATTTTTACAATGATGCAGTTGTATACATAACAGTAAATCTTCTATTTTTTGTGAGAATAAAAATTCAAAATGGAAAGCAAAAGTAATGTAAGAGGGGCCTGGAGACGTGACTAATGAACAGAGATGATGTTATTTTAGTGCCAGGAATGTCTGCCTTGTTTATTCTGGACCCTATTTTGAAATTGGCATTGTTTGAAATTTGTGTGAAAATGGCCAAATTGCCATTTTCTGACCATTATTTTGGGTAGCTGAACTTGGTAAATAGACAGTTTATTGTACTCAATCGATAGAAGAAATGGAGTTCTAGCGAAATAGCTATAATTTTAGTAGACTGAGACATTGGAATTTGCAGAAAATAGAGCTCAAAATGGGCGAAATCGCCAATGCATAAATGTCATCGATACCGCTAAATTCGCGAAAGCATAATTCCGTTAGTTTTCAATCAAATTTCATAATTTTGGTGGCGTTATGATCGGAAAAAGATTCTCTATCATTTCATAAGAAAAAATAATTTATTTTTTTCCGAAAAATTTGCGACCCTGAGAACAAGTTTGGGAGAGGGCCATGCGACCCTGAAAGGGTTAAGGGGTACGTTGAGACTGAAAAATTCAAACTCCAACAAGTGTTCAATTGTGACGAAACAGGTCTGTTTTGGAAGAAAATGCCAAAGAGGACCTACATTACTCAGGAGGAAAAGGCACTGCCAGGACAAAAGCCTATGAAAGACAGGCTAACTCTTTTGTTCGGTGCTAATTCTAGTGGGGATTTTAGAGTGAAGCCTTTACTGGTGTATCACTCAGAAAATCCCAGTGTGTTCAAGAAAAACAATGTCATCAAGAATAAATTGTGTGTGTTTTGGAAAGCTAATAAGGAATGGGTCACAAGGCAAATTTTCAAAGAGTGGTTCCATGAAGTGTTATGCCCCAGTGTGAAAAAATAACTCCTGGAAAATAAATTGGAACTCAAGTGCCTCCTATTACTGGACAATGCTCCTGCTCATCCTCCAAACTTGGTAGACCTCTTGTCAAGGGACTTCAGTTTTATAACAGTGAAGTTCTTGCCTCCTAACACCACTCCTCTCCTCCAGCCCATGGACCAGCAGGTCATTTCTAACTTCAAAAAACTCTACACAAAAGCAGTGTTTGAAAGGTGCTTTGAAGTGACCTCGGACACTGAATTCACCTTAAGAGAGTTCTGGAGGAATCACTTCAGTATCTACAACTGCATAAGCCTTATAGGTAAGGCTTGGGAGAGAGTAACTTCCAGGAATTTGAACTCTGCTTGGAGACAATTGTGGCCAGATTGTGTCCAAGAGAGGGATTTTGAAGGGTTTGAGGCTGACCCTGCCGACCCTCTGCCTGTTTTGGACTGTATTGTGGGCATTGGGGAAGTCCCTGGGGTTGGAGGTGAGTGGCGAGGATGTGGAAGAGTTGGTGGAGGACCACAGGGAAGAGCTAACCACTGACGAACTGCAAGAGCTTCAACTGGAACAGCATCAGACCACAGCTGAGGAACTTGCTTCACAGGAGGAGGAGAAAGAGGGAGTGAAGGAGGTGCCTTCTTCAGTGATTAAGGACATGCGTTGAATGTGGAATAAGTTGCAAAATTTTGTGGAGAAATACCACCCTACAACTGCATAAGCCTTATAGGTAAGGCTTGGGAGGGAGTGATTTCCAGGACTTTGAACTCTGCTAGGAGACAATTGTGGCCAGATTGTGTCCAAGAGAGGGATTTTGAAGGGTTTGAGGCTGACCCTGATGACCCTCTGCCTGTTGTGGATGGCATTAGGGAAGTCCCTGGGGTTGGAGGTGAGTGGCAAGGATGTGCAAGAGTTGGTAGAGGACCACAGCGAAGAGCTAACCACTGACGAACTGCAAGAGCTTCAACTGGAACAGCATCAGACCACAGCTGAGGAACTTGCTTCACAGGAGGGTCCAGGAACTCTCAAGCTGGTCCTAGTGGCATTAAAAGACAAACAAGGGAAGTAACCCCAGAGAGGGACTAGTTGCCTTAAGTCCTTATGGAGGGGGATTCATCTTCCAAACAATAAGTGCTCCCTCACTCCTCCTCCCTATCTTCCAGATGCCAGCAAAAATCTTCAATAAAGGTAAGTAAATGTTATTTTAAATGTTTATTTAAATATTTTATTATTTATTTTTTTTATTCACACATCGGCCATTCCCACCAAGGCAGGGTGGCCCGAAAAAGAAAAACTTTCATCATCATTCACTCCATCACTGTCTTGCCAGAGGGGTGCTTTACACTACAGTTATAAAACTGCAACATTAACACCCCTCCTTCAGAGTGCAGACACTGTATTTCCCATCTCCAGGACTCAAGTCCGGCCTGCCGGTTTCCCTGAATCCCTTCATAAATGTTACTTTGCTCACACTCCAACAGCACGTCAAGTATTAAAAACCATTTGTCTCCATTCACTCCTATCAAATACGCACACGCATGCTTGCTGGAAATCTAAGCCCCTCGCACCCAAAACCTCTTTTACCCCCTCCCTCCAACCTTTCCTAGGGCGACCCCTACCCCGCCTTCCCTCCACTACAGATTTATACACTCGAGGTCATTCTATTTCGTTCCATTCTCTCTACATGTCCGAACCACCTCAACAACCCCTCCTCAGCCCTCTGGATAATAGTTTTGGTAATCCCGCACCTCCTCCTAATTTCCAAACTCCGAATTCTCTGCATTATATTCACACCACACATTGACCTCAGACATGACATCTCCACTGCCTCCAGCCTTCTCCTCGTTGCGACATTCATCACCAATGCTTCACACCCATATAAGAGTGTTGGTATAACTATACTCTCATACATTTCCCTCTTTACTTCCATGGACAAAGTTCTTTGTCTCCACAGACTCCGAAGTACACCACTCACCCTTTTCCCCTCATCAATTCTATGATTCACTTCATCCTTCATAGACCCATCTGCTGACATGTCCACTCCCAAATATCTGAATACATTCACCTCCTCCATACTCTCTCCCTCTCTCCTTTGCTGCCTTGAAGCCCGATGCACTTTTCTCTTGCTGACTGATATAAGTTCATGTTGGCATTTTCTTCCAGAAAACACCTGTCTCGTCAGCATTAAACACTTGATGTGGCTCATAGCCACCCTCAGAAATAAGTTCCTGAAATTCAGCAGGGAAATTACTTGCTGCTGTATGATCAGCTGAAGCACTTTCACCAGAAAACTTAATACAGTGGTACCTCGACTTATGGTCCCAAACTCACCTTTTATGTAAGTTTATTTTTAAATGCTTTTGTAAGTGTAATTGGGTCTAAAAGGACAGTCTATTTTACAACATTTTAAGGAATAAATTCGTTTTAATGGCATTGAACAGCATTCTGAATGAAATATCGTAGTCAGGTACCACTGTATTATGTAACTTATTATGCAACTTAAAGTTCTTGAACCAGCCTGTGGTAAACATACACTCGTTTTCAGGCCTTCCTTCCTTATCACACACTGCTTTAAACAACTGTAAGGCCTTTTCCCTAATTAAGAGAAAATTAAGTGGTGCACCTTTCTTTGTTTTCTGTTCGATCCACTCAAGCAACAAGTTTTCAGTTTTATTTACTTGTTGGGACCTACGTGTCATTCTTTTCATGAGCTCACATTTTGGGTTATTAATTACACAAGCTCGTATATTCGCCTCATTCTTCCTAATCGTACGAACTGATGCTTCATTAAGGCCATAAACCCTCACTATATCCACCACACGTGAGCCCCTCTTAAGCTTATCTAATATCTCGATTTTCTTTGATATTCCTAGACTTGAACGCTTAAACTTTTTCTTGTCACTTGCTGGAACACTTGTATGCTTACTGGATGCCATGATTGCTTGGTATATTTATCAAAATGTAATGAAAATGAGGAAATGAATGTAAATAAACACAGCTAGCTTCCCGATTATTATCGTCCTGCAAGTGTATGAACCAAACTGAACGCTGGGAGGGATGCGTGGGTGGGTGAAGGTGGCGGGGGATAGCAGTAAGACTTCCCCACTGACTCAATGGTTTAACCCACCGCAGGTGACTGCGTGCTCAAAAAATTTCCCCTCCAGCCGAACCGTATAATATCACCTTTAAGTTGTGTTAGATAATAATGTGTCGCAAATCTTCAATCGTGCAATACCCGTAACGTGCAACATAATCTCATGCTAAATGACGTTCTACTGTATAAGTTCGCTCGCCTAGTGCCCCGAATATTTTGAAATGTTTTTTATAGAAATAAAGAGCACATTTTTTTTAACCCGCTCATAAGAGAATGAAACTTATGACAACATTTCAGTCCGAATTGTACCATTAACTAATCACAGAGAAGCGCAAAGGAAAGGGAGTCACTATATATACAAGAGCAGGGCCGGGAGGCGAGTAGTAGAACGAGAGGAGATAGTAATTTAAAGTAGAGTGACATCACACATCCCTGTCTAAGGCCTACTTTTACTGGGAAATATTCTCCCTCTCTCCTACATACTCTAACCTGAGCGTCACTCTCCTTGTAAAAACTTTTCACCACTTTCAATAACCTACCTCCTATTCCATACATTTGCAACATCTGCCACATTGCCCCTATCCACACTATCATATGCCTTTTCCAAATCCATAAATGCTATAGGATAAAAAAAAAAATAGGGTCAGTACTCACTGAGATATGAGGTGGAGAAGTTGGCACTGGATGCTCACCTGACAGCAACAGGAGTCCTGCCACTTGCAGAATTGTTGCTGATATACCTTTTTTCTCTTTTTATTATTATTTTATATAATTTTTATGTTCTGATAATTACAATTTATAGTATTTTTTGTGATTTCATAGCCAATTTTTGTTCTGACACTAATATTAGGTACTGAAATTGTATTCAAATAATAATAATAATGATAGTGCATAAAATAATAATAATAATAATAATAATAATAAAGTTCCCTTGAACCATTATGCAAGATGTGTGTCACTGCCTTATCTCATCTTTTTTTTTTTTTTTTATTACCACATCGGCCGATTCCCACCAAGGCAGGGTGGCCCGAAAAAGAAAAACTTTCATCATCATTCACTCCATCACTGTCTTGCCAGAAGGGTGCTTTACACTACAGTTATAAAACTGCAACATTTACACCCTCCTTCAGAGTGCCGGCACTGTACTTCCCATCTCCAGAACTCAAGTCCGGCCTGCCGGTTTCCCTGAATCCCTTCATAAATGTTACTTTGCTCACACTCCAACAGCACGTCAAGTATTAAAACCATATGCCTCCATTCACTCCTATCAAATACGCCACACATGCTTGCTGGAAATCCAAGCCCTCGCACACAAAACTTCCTTTACCCCTCCCTCCAACCTTTCCTAGGCCGACCCCTACCCCGCCTTCCCTCCACTACAGATTTATACACTCGAAGTCACTCTGTCTCGTTCCATTCTCTCTACATGTCCAAACCACCTCAACAACCCCTCCTCAGCTCTCTGGACAATCGTTTTGGTAATCCCGCACCTCCTCCTAATTTCCAAACTCCGAATTCTCTGCATTATATTCACACCACACATTGACCTCAGACATGACATCTCCACTGCCTCCAGCCTTCTCCTCGTTGCAACATTCATCACCCATGCTTCACACCCATATAAGAGCGTTGGTATAACTATACTCTCATACATTCCTCTTTACTTCCATGGACAAGGTTCTTTGTCTCCACAGACTCAAGTGCTCCACTCACCCTTTTCCCTCATCAATTCTATGATTCACCTCATCCTTCATAGACCCATCCGCCGACATGTCCACTCCAAAATATCTGAATACATTCACCTCCTCCATACTCTCTCCCTCCAATCTGATATCCAATCTTTCGTCACCTATTCTTTTTGTTATCCTCCTCACCTTACTCTTTCCTATATTCACTTTCAATTTTCTTCTTTTACACACCCTACCAAATTCATCCACCAACCTCTGCAGCTTCTCTTCAGAATCTCCCAAAAGCACAGTGTCATCAGCAAAAGCAACTGTGACAACTCCCACTTTGTATTTGCTTCTTTATCTTTTAGCCCAACACCTCTTGCCAAGACCCTCGCATTCACTTCTCTTACAACCCCATCTATAAATATATTGAACAACCACGGTGACATCACACATCCTTGTCTAAGGCCCACTTTTACTGGGAAATAGTCCCTTCCCTCCTACACACTCTAACCTGAGCCTCACTATCCTCATAAAAACTCTTCACTGCTTTCAGTAACCTTCCTCCTATTCCATACACCTGCAACATCTGCCACATTGCCCCCTATCTACCCTATCATACGCCTTTTCCAAATCCATAAATGCCACAAAAACATCTTTACCCTTATCCAAATACTGTTCACCTATATGTTTCACTGTAAACACTTGGTCTACACACCCCCTACCTTTCCTAAAGCCCCCTTGTTCATCTGCTATCCTGCTTTCTGTCTTACTCTTAATTCTTTCAATAATAACTCTACCATACACTTTACCAGGTACACTCAACAGACTTATCCCCCTATAATTTTTGCACTCTCTTTTGTCCCCTTTGCCTTTATACAAAGGAACAATACACGCTCTCTGCCAATCCCTAGGTACCTTACCCTCTTCCATACATTTATTAAATAATAGCACCAACCACTCCAAAATTATATCCCCACCTGCTTTTAACATTTCTATCTTTATCCCATCAATCCCAGCTGCCTTACCCCCTTTCATTCTACCCACTGCCTCGCGAACTTCCCCTACACCCACAACTGGCTCTTCCACACTCCTACAAGATGTTATTCCTCCTTGCCCTACACACTGGTGACATTTGATGAGGGGTGAGGGTAGTCTTATCTTTTCTAATCAGTCCAGTAATTACAGTGATGACATTTGATGAGCTTACACTGCTTCCCTTTATTTGTTACGCAAACCTACCTGTCTGTATCTGTCTGTCTGTGTGTCTGTCTTTCTATCTGTCTGCCTGTGTGTTGTCTCCTTTCTGTCTGCTTGTCTCAGAGAGTAGCTCATGAACCAACTGGTATTACACAGATCACAAGCACATTATATCACTTTGTCTTGATTTTTTGAGTTATCCTAGGTAATTTACACTATGTATAGAGAAAGAGACAGATAGATACAGACAGACAGATCGAGATAGACAGCCAATCAGGTACCCAACTGGTCAGGTGGCCAACCAGCTGCTGGCCAGCCAGGTGGCCAGGCAGGCAGCCAGCCAGCCAGCTGGTCGGCCAGCCTGCCGACATCACTTTCCACTTAAATGGGGAGTGTTAATATGACATGACATCAGTGAATCCTTGGTGTTTGCCACGCTGTTTGCTCTAGCTGGTGCTCAGTTTAACTGGTGCTCCCACAAGGTACTAAGTGGTCCCAGATTTTTTTAATATGCCACACACCAAGTGTTAAGACCCATTCTATGCTGACCAGGCATCTCAGGCCAATCGTGCCAAATTTGGAGGCAGGAAAAATAAAACGTAAATATACGTTTGGGGCAGTAGCAGTACTAACGTATATATACGTTTGGACCGTTTAAAGATTAAGGGGCGGCTAATGGCTGAGAAGTGAACTCCATTATTTATAGTTCGATTTATTTCATTTTTGGTGTATGTTAAGAAGCATCTTTCCATCATACATTGCCCAAGTTTCAATAAGATAGCCACTAACACCCAGGATGCCACCCACACCAGTCCACTAACACCCAGGATGCCACCCACACCAGTCCACTAACACCCAGGATGCCACCCACACCAGTCCACTAATACCCAGGATGCCACCCACACCAGTCCACTAACACCCAGGATGCCACCCACACCAGTCCACTAACCAACAAACTGAGAAAAAATATTTACCAAAAATCATATATGGCAACCCCAAGCCTGGTACTGAAATAAATCACTTTGTAACTTTTTTGGTTATCCTAGGTTCTCTACACATATGCTGCTATGTATGATAATCTATATAGAGAAAATAGCTTTTTTGTTTCAGTTTTATGGTGCATTATGAGTGTACAGTATATCACAGTTAGCCCTGTACTACACTCCGTTTTCTCTAATATAAGTCCCCAAGACAGGGATAGGAGGATGGTACCTGTATCCCATATCCTCCTCATACCTCTGTCGAACTGCTCGGTATTATGCCAAATACTATTATTCATTCTGGAGTATTTACCATGTTTTTATGTTATTTATATTG
>WNWK01038711.1:0-17806 GCA_009830355.1 Cherax destructor | reverse complement strand
CCTCCTCCGCGCCCAAGAGGACCTCAACACCGCAAGTAGTGCAGATGCTGCATGGAACCCGTGCCATACCCTACCCTTCACGCCAGTAAACCAGCAATCCGGGATAGCAACCTTACATCCACCGAGCCACCTCCGCGGACAAAAGAGAGGGCGGCCGGATATCCGCCACAAAGCATACCACCTTCGGCCACCACCCCCGGAATCCGAAAGGTGGCCTCCAGAGATACACCCGTCGCCCAAAAGATACCCAAGGCCCCCCCCCGGGAGACCGGAGAGGGATTGGGACATCCCCAGGCGTTCCAGATTCCACGGCAAGCTACACCACCGCCAAGAACCTCAACAGAATGGGAATGGACCATGGTACCCTTCCCCCTACCTAGGAACTAGAATGCCTGTGGAGAGAAGCTCCTAGGGTAAAAATGGGAAGGAAATAAGGGAGGGATGAGGAGGAGGGGGAGGAGGAAAGGGAAAAGGGAGGATGGGGAAGATGGGAAAGGGAGGGGGGATTGGGGGTATTAGGTTCGGTCTGAGGAAGAAGACCAAAAGGTCCAATTCCTCAGACCGATAGCCTCTTTACCTCGTCAAGGAGCCCCCCTTAAAGAGGGTGCCCCTTTTAGAACATCTTGTTTATCATGAGGTTAATGTTCTTGATGAAGGTCAGTCTTGAGTAGAGAAAATGACCTTCAAGCAAGTTTTCACTTACCTCGGAATACAGTGGTACTCCGAGTTTCGGCCATAATTCGATTCAGAAGGCTGTTCAAGTGCCATTACCGGACAAATTTGTTCCCATAAGGAATAATGTAAATTAAATTAGTCCGTTTCAGACCCCCAAAAGTACACTTACAAAAGCCCTTACAATAATACACTTACATAATTGTTCGAGTTGGGAGATGGCCGAAACTCGGGGTACCACTGTACTGACTTTCATATAGGTCATATGTATCTCCATGCAGGTCATACATATCTTCATGCACCACACACATACAGTAAACCCTCGATATGAATTAAAATTACGAGCAAAATCCACTGGTTAAATGGTATTTTCAACTCATTTTCTATGCTTATTGCATTATATCTGCAAACTGTGTGAACAGTACTGTAGGTGTAGAGTACTTTAATGCATTTTTTTGCTGTTTTTTTAACTTTCTGATTTAACAGGCACTTGGATAATTCCCTCCTTAGAGTCCGTTATATCCAAGGTTTACTGTACCCTCATGCAAGTTGCATGTTCCATTATGCAGGTCACCTTTATTCTGGAGCATCTACCTTTATGGTATTTCCAGGTGATTGGAGGTCGCCTGTCTGAAATCTATGGCACACGTCGCGTCCTTGGGTGTTGTATCTTGACAAGTGCCATCTGGACTCTGTTGACGCCTGTCGCTGCCCGCTTTCACTATGTCGCCCTCATAGTCCTCAGAATTGCGCTGGGTCTCTGTAGTGTGAGTGATGCTTCGCTTCTTTATGAGAAATATGTATCAGATATGGACCAAATGAGAAGGATTGTTATACCTGCATTTATGACATACCTGTGACTGGTTTTGAGGGTTCTCCTACTCTCGCCCTGCCAGAGACTAGGCTTCCCTGTTGACCAAGTTATGATGTGTTGAATATGGAGTGGGAATTGAGTGAGGAAGACGTTTTGTGCTAAATACTGAGAGAGAATGGCCATGTTTGATTTGTTGAAATTCTTAACTAGGAGGGCTTGAGAAGCAAGACTTTTTAAATTGTAATATCAATAATTGTACTCAGATCCCAGCACAAATTAGCTATAGAATTTAACTTAATTAGGACCCCAATTTTTAGCTACGGTAGTTTTCCTGTTTGATAACAAATTAAATTTCTGTAGTAATTATGACCCTCTTAACTTAGTAAGATTTAGGTCTGTTCTGCAATTGGTAGTTGAACTTTTTACTTTCATATGAATATTTATATTTATAAACCTATTTAAAGGTAAAGTGGTGCCCCGAGTTTCGAACTTTCTTCATTCCAGAAGGCTGTTCAAGTGCTGTTACTGAACGAATTTGCTCCCATAAGGAATAATGAAAATTCGATTAGTCTGTTTCAGACCCCCAAAAATACTTACAAAAACATAATTGGTCAAGTTGGGAGCAGTTCAAAATTCGGGGTACCACTGTATTAGAATCAGTGCGACTGACATTTTTACCCTCCCACCCAACAATTTTGATTACGTATTTCTTTCAGTCACCCAACCACTTTATTTTCCTTCATAGTTTCCTACCCTCTGTGCTACCCTTGAGTCAAACTTTAGTTTGCTGCATCATGTATTTTTGTTGTACCCTCAAGCTGTTATCCTGCAGGGTGTCTCATGGCCGTCCATGCAGTGTCTTGTGGCTCGCTGGATTCCTCCTTTAGAACGTCCAAGATTCGTCGCCTATGTGCTCTTAGGTCAGTCTCGATGGAATCTGAAACAAAAGAAGACTAACAAATAGCAGGTAAAATAATTGAAACTCTGTGTGTTAGAAATGAAAAGTCATTAACCCCTTCACTGGCTGTGCCGTAGGACTATGGCATGAGCTCAGCTCACTCAGATAAGCTGTGAGTGGTAAATTTGGGCTTAGATATGATAGAATGGGTCTATGTGGTAAATGTGTACCATATAAAAAAATCCTACATGCAGTGCACGAGAAAAAAAAACTGTGACTGTGTTTTTTGTTTAAAACGGTGGCTTTGCGGTGTATTTTTGTTTGCTTTTTATGGTTATATTCTCAGTTTCCTGTTCTCATTTTATAGAATGGAAGTTATATTACTTAAATAGAGATGATTTTCATTGGTTTCAGTACCAAAAATAGCTTGAAATTGAGCTCAAAGTAGCAGAAATGTTCGATTTTTGCCGATATTCAAGGGCAAACAAATCACATCACTTGTCCAATACATGTTGAGCTGGTGGGTCCAATATGCATTCACAAATGTGCTGATATTATTTATACAGATATTACAATATTACATAACAATAAATCTTCTATTTTTTGTATGAGTAAAAATTCTGTGTTAAAAATCAAAATGGAATTTGTATAAAACCTGGGAATGTAACTAATGAACCGAGGAAATGTTATTTTAGTTAAAGAAATGCCTGCATTCTTTATTCTGGACTCTATTTTAAAATTGGAATATTTTGAAATTTGTGTGAAATTGGTCATATCAAATTTATTGGGTAGCTGAAATAGTTGATTGGACGATTTCTTGTGCTCAATAGATAAAATGGAAAACATACTTGAAATAGCTAGGAATTTGCTCGACTGGAACAAAGTAATTTGCCTAAAATAGGACTCAAAGTGGGCAAAATCTTCAATGTGTAAATATCGCTGACTCATCAAAATTTGTAAAGTGTAATTTTCTCAGTTTTCCATCAATTTTTGTATTTTTTGTTTTATTGCCTTCTAAGAATGAGATTGTACTTTTTTTTGACAGTGTGGACAAGTTTGACATGGCATTTGGAGAGTGAAAGGGTTAAAAATGGAATGGCAGGGATTTAATATTGACACACTTATCCTATTGTATCAGAGTGAAGCTTTGATTTAACAGACAAAATCTGTGGCCAGACAATATTTAGAAGCAACAAAGTCCATTAATTTTTAATTCTTAAATATGTCTCCTGTAAGTTTGTTAGTGACCTTTTTCTCCCATAATCTTGCACATAATTTTTGTCCCTTCAAATTTGGTGAAAGTAAAAATTTTATTCCTTGGTTCAAGTGTTTGGGTGTCCTACCATCTTGTCATCCCTATAGTTAAAAAGTAGGGCTAAGCAGGTCCAAACAGTGCACCATGGGTAACAGTGACTTAGTAGGGCATGTCAACTAAGTCACTCTGCATCTGTTTTGTGTACTTAACATAAATATATATTTTCACAATGATCTTGAGGGGACACATGTTATGGTCACATAAAAAGTACATTGCTAAGTATATATTTCTTTTTTTGCTTCCACAGAGGCATAAAGAGAGAAAGTACCAGAGCATAGTGATACCAACACTCTTATATGGGTGGGAAGCATGGGTTTTTATGTGCTACAGCGAGGAGGAGGCTGGAAGCATTGGAGATGTTATGGCTTAGGGCAATGTGGTGTAAATATTATGTACAGCATTCACAGTTATATTAGGAGGAAGAGTAGAGTTACTAAAAGTATTATTCAGTGGGATGAGGAGGGGTTTCAGAAGTCGTTTGGGTATTTAGAGGTGGAGAAAAATAGGATGACTAAGAGGGTTTATAAATCTGGGGTGGATGGATTGAGGGGTAGGGGTTGTCCTAGGATAGGTTGAAGGGAGGGGGTAAAAAGAGGTTTTGTGTACAAGGAGGCTTGGACATCCAACAGGCATATGAGGTTTTGTTAGATAGGAGACTAGAGGCAAGTGTATTTTATGATCTGGAGTGTTAGCAAAGTAATATTTATGAAGGGATTCAGGGTAAACTGGTTTGCCGGAGTCAAGTCATGGAGGTGGGAAGTATAGTGCCTTGACTGAAGGAAAAATGGGGATGTTGCAGTTTGGAAGATCATCTGAAATGATTTAATGTTGGCACACTTTTGTCAAGACAGTGATAGAATGAATAATGGCAAGTGTTTCTTCTTATTTGGGTCATCTTACCTTAGTGTGAGATGGCCAGTGAGTTTAACCTTTTCATTGTCGGTCCCATAATATTATGGCTTGCAAGCCAGTGTCGGTCCCGTAATACTACGCCAAAATTCTAGTGGCTTGCAATCTTGCAGGAGATAGCTGGTAGGTCTACATATGAGAGAAGGGGTCTGAGTGGTCAGTGTGCACAGTATAAAAAAAAATCCTGCAGCACGCAGTGCATAATGAGGAAAAAACTGCAACCGTGTTTTTGGTTTAAAACAGCGACTTTGCGGTGTATTTTCATATGGTATTTATGGTTGTAGTCTCATTTGATAGAATGGAAGATATAGTACAGAAATAAAGATGATTTTGAATGGTTTACAGAATAAAAGTACCTTGAAATTGAGCTCAAAGTAGCAGATACAGTAGACCGTCATTTAGCACGAGATTATGTTGCACGTTACGGGTATTGCACGATTGAAGAATTGCGGCACATTATTATCTATCACGACGTAAAAATGATATTACACGGTCGCGGGAGAGGAAATTTTTTTTTGAGTGCACGGTCGCCTGCGGTGGGTTAAACCATTGAGTCAGTGGGGGAGTCCTAATGAGAATGGCTATGAGCCACATCAAGTGTTTAATGCTGACGAGACAAGTGTTTTCTGGAAGAAAATGCCAACACGAACTTATATCAGTCAGCAAGAGAAATGTGCACCAGGCTTCAAGACAGCAAAGGATCGCTTCACCTTGCTCCTTTGTGGTAATGCATAAGGTGATTTCAAGTGTAAGCCCATGGTTATTTACCGCCTAAGAATCCTCATGCTTTGAGGAAAAGGTAATTTGTTTTTCCTTCCCACAAACTGTAAGTAAGTTTATTCAGGCATACACAGATACAGTCACATAGATTATCATACATAGCAGCATATGTGTAGAGAACCTAGGATAACCCAAAAAAGTCAGACAGAATGGAAATAAGTCACTCTGACTTTTTTGGGTTATCCTAGGTTCTCTACACATATGCTGCTATGTATGATAATCTTTGTAACTGTATCTGTGTATACCTGAATAAACTTACTTACAGTTTGCGGGAAGGAAAAACAAATTCCCATTCCCTCAAGCGGCCGCCTTGTTGTGGTTCAGCAGGGGAGACCACCCGCCTTCCCCAGCCACCCCGACCCCACCATCCCAGCATTCGTATTTCATACACGTCAAAAAAAGTCCTCTGCTACAAGCCAGCTGTGTTTGTGAAGAATGAGAGAGAGTGAATTGTGTTTTGATCTTTAAATTACTATATCTTGTATCTGCCAAGCAATCATGACACCCAGTAGGCATACCAGTGTTGCTCAAAGTGGCAAGAAAAGGTATAAGCATTTAAGTCTTAGAATTAACAAAGAAAACAAAGATATTAGACAAGACATAACCCGTGGCTGTAATGAAGTGTTACTTTGTACACATAAAAAGATATAAACATAAGTTTGTGTGACTGACTTACTGACTGACTTGACTGACTTACTGACTGACTTGACTGACTTACTGACTGACTTGACTGACTTACTGAATGACTTGACTGACTTAATGAATGACTTGACTGACTTACTGAATGACTTGACTGACTGACTGACTTACTGAATGACTTGACTGACTGACTGACTTACTGAATGACTTGACTGACTGACTGACTTACTGAATGACTTGACTGACTGACTGACTTACTGAATGACTTGACTGACTGACTGACTTACTGAATGACTTGACTGACTGACTTACTGAATGACTTGAATGACTGACTTACTGAATGACTTGAATGACTGACTTACTGAATGACTTGACTGACTGACTGAATGACTTGACTGACTGACTGAATGACTTGACTGACTGACTTGACTGACTGACTTACTGAATGACTTGACTGACTGACTTACTGAATGACTTGACTGACTGACTTACTGAATGACTTGACTGACTGACTTACTGAATGACTTGACTGACTTTGAATACTGCTGACTGATACTGAATGACTTGACTGACTGACTTACTGAATGACTTGACTGACTGACTTACTGAATGACTTGACTTACTGAATGACTTGACTGACTGACTTACTGAATGACTTGACTGACTGACTTACTGAATGACTTGACTTACTGAATGACTTGACTGACTGACTTACTGAATGACTTGAATGACTGACTTACTGAATGACTTGAATGACTGACTTACTGAATGACTTGACTGACTGACTTACTGAATGACTTGACTGACTGACTTACTGAATGACTTGACTGACTGACTTACTGAATGACTTGACTGACTGACTTACTGAATGACTTACTGACTGACTTACTGAATGACTTGACTGACTGACTTACTGAATGACTTGACTGACTGACTTACTGAATGACTTGACTGACTGACTTACTGAATGACTTGACTTACTGAATGACTTGATTTGAAGTTTGACTTATTTCGAATGACTTGACTGACTGACTTACTGAATGACTTGACTGACTGACTTACTGAATGACTTGACTGACTGACTTACTGAATGACTTGACTTACTGAATGACTTGACTGACTGACTTACTGAATGACTTGACTGACTGACTTACTGAATGACTTGACTGACTGACTTACTGAATGACTTGACTGACTGACTGACTTACTGAATGACTTGACTGACTGACTTACTGAATGACTTAGTTACACACTCAGTACAACCATCGACTTCAGTTCCAGAACCTCTACTATCCACCTCAGCCCAGTAGGGCCACAGCATAACTCTCCACTCTCTTCACAATCATCCACAAACACCAGCACCCACAATTTAAGGTAAATACTATTATTTCTGTTACATTTGTAGTCTTAAGCAGTAAAAACAACATAATACATCACGATAATGAACTACAATTAGATATTCACTTTTATTTTTGTAAGATCTGTTGGTCTAAAAAAAACTTGTTTGGCTTTTTGGGGACTCCCAGGAATGTAACCCTATTTTTCCCATAAGTTCTTTTAATTATCTAACGCAAAATTATCAAATACGACGTTTTCAGGAATGTAACTACCGTGCTAAATGACGATCTACTGTATGTTCGATTTTTGCCGATGTTCAAGAGTAAACAAATCACGTCACGCATCCAATACACGTGAACTGGTGGGTCTAATATGTGTTCACAAATGCGCTGATATTATTTATATCATTTTTACAATAATGCAGTAGTCTGCATAACAGTAAATTTTCTATTTTTTTTTGTGAATAAAAATTCGAAATGGAAAGCAAGTGTAATATAAAATGGGCCTGGAGATGTGACTAATGAGCAGATAAAATGTTATTTTAGTGCTAGGAAGGTTTGCATTGTTAATTCTGGATCCTATTTTTAAATTGACCTTCCTTGAATTTTGTATGAAATTGGCCAAATTACCAATTTCTGATCACTTTATTGGGTAGTTGAAATAGGTAATTGGGCGGTTTCTTGTACTCAATTAATAGAACAAAAGGAGTTCTAGCAAAATAGCTATGAGTTTAGTTGACTGGAACAATGGAATTGGCAGAAAATAGGGCTCAAAGTGGGCAAAATTGCTGATGCATAAATATTGCCAAGACTGCTAACTTCGCAAGAGTGTAATTCCGTAAGTTTTCCATCAAATTTTGTACTTTTGGTTTCATTACCATCAGGAAAAGATTATCATTTCACAAGAATTTTTTTTTTTTAAATTCTTCGACACTGAGAGCAAGTTTGCGAGCAGGGGTCTCCACAGTGAAAGGGTTAAAAGGTTAAAAAAAAGTATATTTTTTTTACCCAGGATAACCCATGTTTTTGGGACTAAAACACTTTGAAATACATCTATAATTTACAGGCTTCTCTGTTAACCCTTTCACTGTCCAGACCCCCAAAATTAATATTGCTCTCAAGTATCCACTTTGTAAAAAAAAAAAAAATGGCAATTTTTTTTTTTCAATGTTGATCAATCTGTAATCAGAGTTTCCTCTTGTGTTTAAGAATGTGCAGTCGACTAGCTCCTACTTGATCTTGGAGATTTTTGTAATGCTAGTAGGCTTGTGTGGTATAATTTAACTTCATAAAATGTACACTAATTTCCTGTAATGAAGCCCATTTTCTTCAGGTGCTCTACCACTTTTTCTGAATATGCTTTCCATCATGTTGTCATATTTCAAGGTTTGACCTTCTTTGTGTACTTTTGCTTTCTGCCTTTGCTTCCCTACAAATCTGCCTAATAATAAGCTTTCCTTGTTTCACATCACTAAATCTACTTTAAAGTACAGTTATTTATGTGATGTGTATGCAGTTTGCATATGTACAGTTTTATTATTTAAATTTTGCAAGTTCACACTAAGAACAAAAAAATATACATTTTCAAATTTCCATATGTATTCATGCTCAGGACATGTATTCATGCTCAAGCTTTCACATCTATTGTATATAACATACTGCTTAATCTTGTGCTTTTCCCACATTGCCTTCATTCCTTTCCCTCAATGGAAAAGGAGGGAGTACCTTGATACCATTTCAAAAGGCTCTTGATCCAAGTAGTTGAAGCTATCCTACTCTCCTTGGATCAAACCTGATTTCTTCCCATTCACCAGGTGATGTATGAGCCTTGCAGGTTTAGGTGTTCTTCATGAATTTAAGTATAATAATATATCATTCCTTATCTCCATGCCTCTCCCAATTATCCATAATTTAAGAACCATTCTCTCTTTTCCTTGCTGGTTGTGCTGGGCTTGACTTGGCATGCATCTTTACTTTCTCTACACACACACTGCTCATTAGGCAGTACTTTGAGTGTGTCATTCACCCTGCCTCTCTGTGGCTATGTCATCGAGACCCATGGCTGGGATGCCACCTTCTACCTGACAGGGTCACTGGCACTTGGATGGTGCTGTTTGTGGTTTCCCTTGATGTATGATACTCCACTGCAACACCCACGGTGAGAAGGATCTGTTTTTGTGGTGGGTGCACATGAGGGGGACAAAGAATAAAAATGAATACTTTTATACATTGAAATAAATCTATAGAAATGAAGAGGTAAATGTATAGCAATTTATTCATATTTCAGAATCAGTTCTAAGGAGTTAGAGTACATAGAGACTGCTGTAACAACTAGTGGAGTAACAAGAACCACACTGAGGCATGTTCCCTGGCTAAAGCTAGCTACCAGTCTCCCTGTGCTGGCCATCATCATTTGTGACATAGGAAACTCCTTTGGCCTCACTATTTTCTTGACACAACTCCCCACCTACATGAAGAATGTCCTCGGCTTCTCCATCACAAAGGTATACTTACCCTTTTTGAAGTTTTTTTTTTACTTTGGGTATTCACATGCTCATTTCAGAGTTCTTTGTCAGTTAAAAAACCATAGTGAGACCAACAACTTCAAATACCAGTGACCATTAAAGAAAAGAAAAATGTTGGATTTTTACAAAAGCATTACAGCAGGACCCCCATATCTGCAGGTCCGATATCTGCTTTTTCAGTTATCCATGGCTTATCATGGTCCAAAAATAACCCTTAATTTTGCTTAGTAATGGCCTCAGAGTGCAAAAGTAGTAATGGTGGAAGCTCTTCAAAGCCTAAGAGAAGCTGTGAAGTGCTTCCCATCAGTGATAAAGTAATAATTCTCCACTTATTGTGTGTAATTTATCAATTAAACTTTATAATAGGTATGTATAGAACTTGTATATAGGGTTCGCTACTATCCGCGTTTCGGTATCCGTGGATACAGGGGTCCTATTGTATTTTTATTTTACCTTATGCAGTATTATTCTTTCCAGAATGGGTTCTTATCGGGTCTACCATTTCTCTTGCGCTACATGGGTGGAGTAATTTCCAGCACTAGTGGTGACTGGCTAGTTGGGCATGGTTACCTGACTATTGTTAATGCCCGCAGGATATACAGTGCTATAGGTATGTGCTAACTTGCCATCCTGTGTACCTTATCTTTTTATCTTTTCTTTAGCTAAGAAAACCAGAATGGTAAGATGGTCTAAGACTTGTGACGTGCACTCACAAGGGCTGTACAATACTTGTACTTTTATCAATTCTTAGGGGTAGAATAATAAACAAATTCAGCGGGACCCAGGTATTTGGCACCCTTTTCACTGTTCCATGTTTTTGTTGGCTTTCAATTGAGCCAGTGTTCATTGTGTTCGGTGCTTTTACCGCCACACAACATTTGCGTAGGGAAAGGGTGACTGGTGTCATATTTTAAGGTAAATATTTTATGTGCATGAGGGCCCTGCTTTACTGTGCTCCGCTTTATGGCATTTCACTAATACAGCAGTTTTCAGTTATACCAATTCTTCATTTATTCAGACTTTCTACAATAAATATGTTCACCACTCAATATAAGTTAAGGATGAAAATATTTTAAGGTGAGTAATGTGTGTATTGCTCACTTAATATATGACAGTGTAAACATGTTATTAGGCTTTTATATGCGTTTGAAAGTGAAAAAAGACTATGATTCACTTTTCAGCAATTTTTGCTTTACACACACAGTGGTAGCCTGGAACCTAACCTGTTGTATAAGCAGGGTCCTCCTGTATTGTATGTTTATTTTAATTTATCTGTTTTTTATGCCTAGCTGTATTGAGCACTTAATAGTGTAAACATGTTATCAGGTATCAGGATGAGCTGTTGGAGTGTGAGCAGGGTAACATTTTGTGAAGGGCTTCAGGGAAATCAGTTAATTGATTTAGTTGGACTTAAGTCCTGGAAATGGGAAGTACAATGCCTGCACTTTTAAGGAGGGGTCTGGGATAGTGACAGCTGGGAGGGACTATTCTCAGCTGTCGTATCTGAGCGCCTCTGCAAAGACAGTGATTATGTATGAGTGTGGTGAAAGTGTTGAATGATGATGAAAGTATTTTCTTTTTGGGGATTTTCTTTCTTTTTGGGTCACCTTGCCTCGGTGGGAGACAGCCGATTGTTGAAAAAAAAAAAAAAATACACACCCAGAGGCGTGTGTGTATTTATCGATTAAACTATCATGGGTACGTATGTAAATGAAAAATGACTTAAATATAGGGTTTGCTACTATCCATATTTTCAGGTATTCATGGTATGTCTTGGAACATATCCCCTGCAGATACGGGGGACTACTGTATAGTTGAAATTCATAGGAGCACAGACCTTTGTATCTCTTCTGTTATCATTCATTATCATTTAGCTTCAAAAAAGGAGTACTCAAAATGCTAATCAGGGATCAGAGGCCAAAATATTGCACTGTGAGTACTGAATCCAATTTAGCATGCATTAACTTAACAATTTCCTATAAATTCCAAATAGCACATATTCACTGTTAAAAACCAGTGTTGTCTACCTGTTATTGAAAACAGAGTACCTCAACAGCAATGCTGGGTCCAGCTACAGTCTTGCTGGTGGTGTCCTATGCTGGGTGTGATGCATCTTTAGCTGTGTCACTACTCTGTCTGAGTCTCTTTCTCAATGGGGCCATCACCACCAGTCAACTTGTCAACCACACTGACATTGCTCCAAATTATTCTGGTGAGTGGTTACTTCTTTGTCTTCAACTTTTCCTCCTGTTTGGTGCCTGAGCCTGTTGTGGAAGAAATTGTGGCACTGGGCAAGTCCATGGGGTTGGATGTTTGAACCGAGGATGTGGAAGAGTTGGTGGAGGAGGACAATGAAGAGATAACCACTGAAGATCTGCAAGAGCTTGAACAGCAACAACAGACCACAGTTCAGGAAAATGGTTCAGAGGAGGAGGAGGAGGAGGAAGAGAAATGGAAGAAGTTGCCCAATGGACTAATGTACAAAGATTTATGGATGAATATCACCCTAACAAAGCTGTTGCAGGCCGTGCTGGCAACATGTACAATGACAATGTGGTGTCCCATTTCAGGGAAGTTTTAAAGAAACACCAGACACAGAGCTCCCTGGACAGATTTTTGGTTAGAGAGGGGTCCAGTGACTATCAACCTGGTCCTAGTGGCATTAAAAGAAAAAGGCCAGTAACCCCAGAAAAGAACTTGGTACCTGCAGTGTTAATGGAAGGGGATTCCCCTTCCAAACACTAGCATACTACTCCTTCCTCCCCTCCCCTTCCATCTTCTACACTTCAACAACTCTTCAATAAAGGTAAGTGTGAAGTTAATACACTGTTGTATGTATTAGTCATAATTTATATATACATGTACTGTGTAAGTTAATGTATATTATTATTATAATCAAATAGAAGCGCTAAACTACAGGGGGTCATACAGCGCTGAGTTAATGTGTAAAAAATATTTATTTTAATACTTTTGGGTGTCTGGAACGGACTGAATTTCCATTATTTCTTATGGGGAAAATAGATTCGGATTACATTAGTATTTTCGGTTTACATTAAACCCTCTGGAACGGATTAATTACGTTTTCCGGGGTCCACTGATATATATATATATCTTTCTTTCAACACGTTGGCCGTTTCCCACCGAGGCAGGGTGGCCCAAAAGAAAACGATAGTTTCTCCTTTTACATTTAGTAATATATACAGGAGAAGGGGTTACTAGCCCTTGCTCCCAGCATTTTAGTCGCCTCTTACGACGCGCATGGCTTACGGAGGAAGAATTCTGTTCCACTTCCCCATGGAGATAAGAGGAAATAAGAACAAGAACTAGTAAGAAAATAGAAAAAACCAGTGTGACCTAAATGTAAGTAGAAGTAGCAAGACATACCTGAAATCTTGCATGTTTATGAGACAGAAAAGACACCAGCAATCCTACCATCATGTAAAACAATTACAGGCTTTGTTTTACGCTCACTTGGTAGGACTGTAGTACTCCTGGGCGGTTGCTGTCTACCAACCTACTACCATATTTATATAATTTAAGGAGCACCTGTGTATGTGTATGTACATTGTGTGTGTATGTATATATTTATTTATTTTATGTGTACTGTATGAATGTTCACTCAACAGGGACTGTATTCGGGATAAGTAATACTTTTTCTTCGATCTCGGCCTTTATTGCACCCATGGCTGTTGGTGCCATTACAAATGATCAGGTGAGTGTGGTGAGCAGGTATGTGTATGTTTGCATTATACAATACCAATAATTACAAATAAATGGCCTCAAGCTGTAAGATGTCAAATTTAACTCATGTTATTACAGTTTCTAAGTTCATGCCAAAGTTTTCCTTTTCCATGATGTTTGTGTGTATATGAATTTTGATTATGTTTCAGCAAACAATGGGTCAGTGGCAGAAGGTGTTCTGGATGTGTGTGCCCTCTATGGGATCACTGAGCTTTTCTACTCATGTTCTGCTCTGGTAGTGTTCAGCCCTGGAACTACCAAGCAGTACAGCAACCACAGGAAAGGACTATAGATATTCCAGAACAGAATATGATACTCCAACCCTGACATCATTACCAAGTGTCATCTTAAGATTTCTACCATCCAGCCATGTCAGCTACAAGATGATATTCCAGAATCTCAACAATCTAAAATGCCTAATTCTGCTGATCTAGACACACAATGTGCAGCACTACTTATGGAACTGTTTAATAATTTAATCATGGAATCAGTTGCCACTCTCCTCAGTTTTTAAACAAATGCACTTGATTAAACTTCCAGAGACGCTTCAGAGACAGCCTTGCTCTTGATAATAAATTTATTTCCCAAGAAGAAAAATTAGTTATAATAATAGGCTAACGGTGTATGATTCTTACAAAGAAAAGCCTATAGCTATGCAAACATTTCAGGTAGTTGCCGGCAGCGGCAACGACAGTGGCACCCAAGCTCTGTTATTTTCTTCCAGCCAGAACCCACCAACGCTTATGATGGCCTAACTGCGGAACTGCTGCACTAACGCACCTAGACCCCAGAATGACTCAAGAATACCAACAGTAAGACCACCTACTCAAAAAATTATCGATCCAAGTGGAGAGTGCCATCAAACCCAAAACACAACCCGCTGCCAGACGAGCACCCACAACAAGCTCTGAGCAACTATAGCTTCTACGTCCTATCTACAACATCCTGTACTACTATGAGACCTAATAACAGAAGAAGCAGCAATAAGAACAGCAAGAAATCACCAAGATCTCGACTATTTCATTTGACTACCCAGCAGGACGCCGGTGCATCACCCACCCACCCCACCACCACCCCACCACAAAACCACCACCCCACCACCACCCCAGGCAACATGTCAACAAACACAATGGCTGACTCTCCCTCTCCCTCACCCTACTCAACCACCACCCATGACGACGGGACAGCAACAACACCAATCATGACTGAATCTCCCTCAAACAACACTGCCTTCAAAGGATTTGACCCATCTGAAATGATCTCAGGTATGACAAATGATCCTGTCACTCTTAAGTCATACATCACCACCTTAACTGAGGAAAACATGAATCTTCGTACAACACTATCTAAGCATGAAACAAAGTTAGCCCACCTAGAAAGCAAGATCCTAAGCTTTGAGCAGAAGTTTACATCAGCTGAATGGCTGATTTTGGAAAGACCCTCCAATCAGTCATAGCCAGCCATACAGACCAAATAACATCCCTAAACACGAAGGTTGAAGATGCTGTCAAGAACTGGAAAACCAACATGGATACCCAGCTGACTGACTATTTTTCTAACCAAGAAGATAAAAATGAGCAAGATAAGTTATCCAGCGGGTAATAATTAGCAGTGCACTCTTTCCAAGTGGCATAAACCATACCAACTGCAAAGATGCTGCTCTTCAGACCATAAAAGACCACTTAAATTTAGTAGTACCAGCATCTGAAATAACAGAATCACGATTACTTGCACACAAGGTAAAAAAAAGAGTGTTATGCTTAGATTTCACACGATAGACAGTAAAACAGATCTTATTAAAACATCAATTAGTGCAAAAAAGATCTCTATGTAAATGAGTGCCTCACAAAAAAACGTCAGAACCTCCTATACAGAGTAAGAAAGCTTAAACGTGAGAATAATGACAAAATCCACCAGTGCTTCACCCGAGAAGGGAAAATCCTAGTTAAGAAAACAAATGTAGGCGTGCTTACTATATCACGAATGAAAATGAACTGTCCACATTCCTTCGAGATGCTAACCTTACAGAGACTGAATAATATCAATGACCTAATCCTTAGTCTGCGTTAGTGCAACAGTTGTATTAGTAACTGCAACCTCACAATCTTACATTTCTCCCAAAACTGATTAAATATTAATGTAATTAACTTCATATTTGTTCTAATAATCTGCTACCTCACTATATTAAATTTCCCACTAAATATAATTGTACATCCTATTTTACTATATATATATATCTTTTAACGTCTCTGTAACCATTTACTTTTATTTTTTATTTTTAATACAAATCTATCATTACCTTTTCCCAACCCTATCTATTTACAATATTAGTAATTACTTTTACTTGAAATTTAATTACAACCTTTTCACTTTTGTTTTTCTTTTTATATTTTTATAATCGAACAATTACCTTATTGTGTATGTAACTTAGTTTATTTTTTCTTATAAGCTATTACCAAATAAGTGCAATTATTTACTCATACTTTTAAATACCTTTTTACCAAAAGCAAATTCCAGTCACTTTATTTGCTTAATTGTATTCTTATATTCAAACAACTACCTCATTGTGTATGTGACTTACTTTATATTTCCTTTATAAGCAACTACCTGATAAGTGCAATCATTTACTTATATTGTATAAATACTGTTTACCATTAGCCAACTTTAGTCAACTTTCAGTCACTTTATTTGCTTAATTGTATTCATATATTCAAACAACTACCTCATTGTATATGTGACTTACTTTATATTTCCTTTATAAGCAACTACCAGATAAGTGAAATCATTTACTTATATTTTATAAATACCTTTTACCATTAGCCAACTTCAGTCACTTTATTAACTTCAATTTAATCAAAACTACTTTTAATATTAGTCAAATCTGTTTTAACTTCTAGTTCAATAGCTCTTTGCATTCATTAACCTCTTATTGCCTTTCATATACTAAAAGTTTCAACCAGTGCCATATTGAATCAAAAATTTTTTTTCCATACCAGAAAACTACAGAAAACTAGTATTTTCTACAGAAAACTAGGATTTCTACAGAAAACTAGGATTTTCTACAGAAAACTAGGATTTTCTACAGAAAAACTAGGATTTTCTACACGATTACTAGGATTTTCTACACAAAACTAGGATTTTCTACACAAAACTAGGATTTTCTACAGAAAAACTAGGATTTTCTACGAAAACTAGGATTTTCTATAGAAAACTAGGGTTTTCTACAGAAAACAGGATTTTCTACAGGAAACTAGGATTTTCTACAGAAAGCTAGGTTTTCTATAGAAAACTAGGATTTTCTACAGGAAACTAGGGTTTTCTACAGAAAACTAGGATTTTCTACAGAAAACTAGGATTTTCTATAGAAACTAGGTTTTCTACAGAAAACTACGATTTTCATAGAAAAACTATGATTTTCTACAGAAAACTAGGATTTTCTACAGAAAACTAGGATTTTCTATAGAAAACTATGATTTTCTACAGAAAACTAGGATTTTCTAGAGATAACTAGGATTTTCTATAGAAAAACTAGATTTTCTACGGAAAACTAGATTTTCTACAGAAAACTAGGATTTTCTAAAGAAAACTAGGATTTTCTACAGAAAAACTAGGGTTTTCTACACAAAAAATAGGATTTTTACAAAAAAACTAGGATTTTCTACAGAAAACTAGGATTTTCTAAGAAAACTAGGATTTTCTACAGAAAACTAGGATTTTCTAAGAAAACTAGGGATTTTCTACAGAAAAACTAGGATTTTCTACAGAAAACTAGGATTTTCTATAGAAAACTAGGATTTTCTACAGAAAACTAGGATTTTCTACAGAAAACTAGGATTTTCTTAAGAAAACTAGATTTTCTACAGAAAACTAGATTTTCTACAGAAACTAGGATTTTCTACAGAAAACTAGGATTTTCTACTTTTTGAAAACTAGGATTTTCTACAAAAAACTAGGATTTTCTACAGAAAACTAGATTTTCTACAGAAAACTGGATTTTCTACAGAAAACATGATTTTCTACAGAAAACTAGATTTTCTAAGAAAACTAGGATTTTCTATAGAAAACTAGATTTTCTACAGAAAACTAGGATTTCTATAAAAACTAGGGATTTTCTACAGAAAACTAGGATTTTCTACAGAAAACTAGGATTTTCTATAGAAAACTAGGATTTTCTAC
>WNWK01038710.1:0-17806 GCA_009830355.1 Cherax destructor | reverse complement strand
GATGGGGGGAAGGAAGGAAGGAAGGAAAACCATAAACTTAGGATAACCAAAATTTAGACAGTGATTTATTTCCATGTGGGTTGGTGGGGGGTAATGGGGAAAGGGGAGGGTTTTGGACAGGCAGTGAGGGTGGTAGTGACGGTGTAATTTGTCATTGTGACACTAATTACGCTGGTGACTAGCATACAGTGGCCCCCCCAAACGAATCCCCCGGAAATCGTAATTATGTAAGTATAATATTGAAAGTGCTTGTAAGTATTTTTTTTGGGGTCTGAAATAGACTAACCTCGTGACATTATTTCTTAAGGAAGAAAATTTCAATAATAGAATTTGAGCAGGTTTTGGAATTTAAATTTTTTTCGTTACCCGGGGGGTCCACTGTATTTACAAGTCCCCCCCCACACATCTACAAGCTGAACCTCTTGCAGTTCTAGGAACGTCCAGTGACTCTATATGTTTATATTTTGATAGAAAAATAGTAATAAACTTTTTTTATTGTTGGTTTGTGTAAACATTTTTTGTAAACAATATAATGACAAAAATTTGTGTTTATTATGTAGCAAACAATGGTGAATATATACCAAAAGTCTTTATATTGGTCTCACAGGCCATAAAAGTTACTTGAAAAAAAAAATATTAAAAAATAAAAGAAAAAAGTAAGAAAAAACAAAATAAACTATTACCTGGTGACCGGCAGTGGCGATGTTGCCATAAGCGGTTCAATTTCTGTCAACTTCACACCTCCATATCTCCCTAAGTATTAATCGCAAAAAAAAAAAAAAAAAAAAAATAAAATTTTTCAAACCCTGAGAACGAGTTTGGGAGAGGGCCTCTCAACCCTCAAAGGGTTGAAAGGGGAGTGTTAATATGACATGACATCAGTGAATCCTTGGTGTTTGCCGCACTGTTTGCTCTAGCTGGGGCTCAATTTAACTGGTGCTCCCACAAGTTACTAAGTGGTCCCAGATTTTTTTAAATATGGTGCACACCGAGTGTAAAGACCCATTCTATGCTGACCAAGCATCTCCGGCCAATCGTGCCAAATTTGGAAGCAGGAAAAATAAAACGTACATATACGTTTGAGGCACTAGCGGTAAGAATGTATACAGTGGTCCCTCAACTAGCAGTGATTCCGTATAGCGGTGAATTCGTGTAACGAGCACTTTTTTCGGTAAATATTTCGATCATGTAGCGGCCATTCCCTCGAGTAGCGGCCCGTACCAGACCTGTCCACCTGCCCATGCTTGCGCGGCAAGGCGCACAGGACGCCAGTCTAGCGTTGTTTACCATTGAGAGAACATTACCCAGTGCGCTCTTTCAAACATTCACAATACTTTTGTTGTGTTTATTGCTGGTTCAGTGATTGTCACTGTGAAATAAGTCACCATGGGTCCAAAGAAGCTTCCTAGTGGCACCCCTGTGGTAAAGAGAGTGAGAAACACCATCAAACTAAAGAAGGAGATAGTTGAAAAATATGAGAGTGGTATACGTGTGAGTGAGCTTGCCAGGATGTACAAGAAAAACACATCTACTATCACCATTATCCTGGCAAAGAGAAATGAAATCAAGGAAGCTAATGTTGCAAAAGAGGTTGATATGTTAACGAAAAATAGATCGAAAACAGTGGATGAGGTTGAGAAGTTGTTGGGGGTGTGGATCAATGAAAAACAGTTAGCGGGTGATAGTATTTCCACAGCGATAATTTGTGAAAAGGCAAGGAAGTTGCACACAGATCTTGTCAAGACAATGCCTGGAACCAGTGGTGAGGAGAGTGATTTTAATGCCAGCAAAGGCTGGTTTGAGAGGTTTAAGAAACGTAGTGGCATACACAGTGTTGTGAGACATGGTGAGGCAGCCAGCTCAGACAAACGTACAGCTGAAAAGTTTGTGCAGGAATTCCAGGGGTTCGTAGACACTGAAAAATTCAAACCCCAACAAGTGTTTAATTGTGATGAAACAGGCCTGTTTTGGAAGAAAATGCCCAACAGGACCTTCATTACTCAGGAGGAAAAGGCACTGCCAGGACACAAGCCTATGAAAGACAGGCTAACTCTTATGCTTTGTGCCAATGCCAGTGGTGATTTTAAAGTGAATCCTTTACTGGTGTATCACGCAGAAAATCCCAGAGCCTTCAAGAAACACAATGTTAACAGGAATAATTTGTGTGTGTATTGGAAGGCTAACACTAATGCATGGGTCACTAAGGACTTTTTCGTGGAATGGTTGACTGGAGTGTTTGGCCCTAGTGTGAAGAAATACCTCCTGGAAAAGAAATTGCCACTCAAGTGCCTCCTGGTACTGGACAATGCTCCTGCTCATCCTCACAACTTGGAAGACTATTTGTCTGATGAGTTGAATTTCATCACAGTGAAGTTCTTGCCTCCTAACACCACTCCTCTCATCCAGCCCATGGACCAGCAGGTCATTGCAAACTTCAAGAAACTGTACACCAAAGCAATGTTTCAAAGGTGCTTTGACGTAACCTCAGCCTCTGCATTGACCCTAAGAGAGTTCTGGAAAGATCACTTCAATATCATGCATTGCATAGGCCTTATAGGTAAGGCTTGGGAGGGAGTGACTTCCAGGACTTTGAACTCTGCTTGGAGACCACTGTGGCCGGATTGTGTTGAAAAGAGGGATTTTGAAGGATTTGAGGCTGGCCCTGACCCTGATGACCCTGTGCCTGTTGTGGAAGATATTATGGCATTGGGGAACAGCCTGGGGTTGGAGTTGAGTGGTGAGGATGTGGAAGAGTTTGTGGAGGAGCACAGGGTAGACCTAACCACTGAAGAGCTGAGAGAGCTTCATCAGGAACAGCAACAGACAACATTTAAGGAAATTGATTCAGAGGAGGAGGCTGGACAGGTTGAGGTAGTAACTTCTTCAGAGATTAAGGAAATTTGTTCTAAATGGGCTGATGTGCAGACATTTGTTGAAAAACACAACCCTGAGCAAGCTGAAGCAAACCACATCTGCAACATGTTCAGTGACAGAATCTTGCCCCACTTCAGAAAAATGTTGGAGAGTCGCCAGAAACAGAGGACTCTGGACAATTATTTTTCGAGGCAGGGATCCAGTGACTCTCAAGCTGGTCCTAGTGGCATTAAAAGAAAAAGAAGGGAAGTAACCCCAGATAAGGACTTGTTACCTGAAGTCTTTATGGAGGGGGATTCCCCTTCCAAACACTAACACCCTCTCCCTGTCATCCTCCCTATCTTCCAGATGCCTGCAACTCTCTTCAATAAAGGTAAGTAAATGTTATTTATTAATCTGTTTTTTTATTATTTAGTATTATGTAGTAGTATTTATAGTGTTAATAATGTTGTTTTGTGTATGTAGAACTATAATTAAAATGTATTTTTTGTGAATATTTTTGGGTGGAACGGATTAATTGTATTTACATTATTTCTTATGGGAAATAAGGTTTCGAATTACGAGCAATTCGTGTTAAGGTCTAGCTCCTGGAACGGATTAAGATCGTTAGTCGAGGGACCACTGTATACGTATACATTTGGACCGTTTAAGGGTTAATAGATGTGCTGCTGGAGTGTGAGCAGGGTAACTTTTATGAAGTGATTTCAGGAAAACTGGTTAACTTGATCTGAGTCCTGGAGGTGGGAAGGGCAGTGCCTGCACTTTGGAGAAGTGGTTCTGATGCAGTCAGAGGGTAATCTGATCGTGACATCAGCACACTTCTGGAAAGACAATGATTGGGTGAATGTTGTAATAGTGCTAGTAGAATTACCGACAATATGATAGGTAAATGGACACAAGTGAGTCTAATGCGACATTTTATTGTTGCAAAGTTTTGCTCTCCAGGAGCTTTGTCAAGCCATTATGTTAACGACTTTACAAACCTCCTGGAGAGCAAAACGTTGCCACAATAAGATGTCACATTAGATGCACTTGTGTCCTTTTACCTGGGTGAATGTTGGTGAAAATTTTCTTTTTTGTGTCACCTTGCCTTGGCAGGAAACAGATGATGAGTTCAAAATAAAGTAACAATCACTGAAGTGAATGTGAAGCTTATCATAATTTGTTTCATGACCCACACCTGTAAAAACCTTGCTAAGGTTAAGCATCCCACTCTCTGCTATAGAAGGAGGTTATACCATTTCTTAGATAAATATACAGTAGACCGTCATTTAACATGATAGTTACGTTCCTGAAAACGCCGTGTTAGGTAAAATCGTGTTAGACAAACTGAAGAACTTACAGGGAAAAATAGGGTTACATTCCTGAGAGCCCAAAAAAAGCCAAACAACTTTTTTTTAGGCCTCCACATCTTACAAAAATAAAAGTGAATATGTAATTGTAGTTCATTGTTGTGATGTATTATGTTGTTTTTACTGCTAAAGATTACAAATGTAATAGAAATAATTAGTATTTCTTACCTTAAATTGTGGGTGCTGGTGTTCGTGGATGATTGTGAAGAGAGTGGAGAGTTATGTTGTGGCCCTACTGGGCTGAGGTGGATGGTAGAGGTTCTGGTACTGAAGTCGATGGTTGTACCGAGTGTCTAACTTTAAGTCATTCAGTAAGTCAGTCAAGTCATTCTACTAGTAAGTCAGGCAAGTGATTCAGTCAAGTCAGTCAGTCAAGTGATTCAGTCAAGTCAGTCAGTCAGTCAAGTGATTCAGTCAAGCCAGTCAGTCAGTCAGTCAAGTGATTCAGTCAAGCCAGTCAGTCAAGTGATTCAGTCAAGCCAGTCAGTCAGTCAGTCAAGTGATTCAGTCAAGCCAGTCAGTCAGTCAGTCAAGTGATTCAGTCAAGTCAGTCAGTCAAGTCAGTCAGCCACACAAACTTATCTTTACCTCTTTTTATGTGCACAAAGTAACACTCTTAAGCTTATCTAATATCTCGATTTTCTTGGTAATTCCTAGACTTGAACGCTTAAACCTTTTCTTGTCACTTGAAGGAATACTAGTATGCTTACTGGGTGCCATGATTGCTTGGAAGATTTATCAAAATGCAATGAAAATGAGAAAATGATTGTAAATAAACACAGCGAGCTTCCCGATTATTGTCGTCCTGCACGCGTATGAACCAAACTAAAGGCTGGAAGGGTGGTGTAGGTGGGTGAGGGTGGCGGGGATAGCAGTAGGTCTCCCCCACTGACTCAATGGTGTAACCCACCGCGGGCGACCGTGCGCTCAAAATTTTTTCCCCTTCCGCGAACCGTGTAAAGTTAATTTTACGTAGTGTTAGATAAAAATGTGCTGCAATTCTTCAATCGTGCAATACCCAAATCGTGCCACATAAACTCGTGCTAAATGACGGTCTACTGTAGTATGTCCTTAATTTTCTGGGTTATATCTTGTTTTTTTCTTTTTAACTCTAATGTGGTGAAAAAAAGGTAGAGACAGAATTTAAACTTGTCATTTGAACTGTAATGTCTGAATGTCTCTGACACGATGGCTACTGAATGAATGTTAATGAAAGCATTTTTGTTGGGTCAGCCTATCATGGGGTGAATTTAGAGGGCTCTTCTACCCTCACAGCCAGGCCAGGTTTCTTTAATGATTGCTGAGTATCCAAGTTGTTACCAACAGTGGCCTACATACCGTCACAGCCTGGGTGATATGCCACGGAGGAAAAAACCACTGATGTGGGAAACAAAGATAGAATTAGTAAAACTAAACACTTTTTACCCTTAGAGAAAGTTGTGATGGCTCAGGTTGACTTAATGGTGAGAGCAGAACACTTGCAGCATCATCCGAGGGAGCCGCTGCTTCACAACGCGCCACTTTACGCACAACCTGTAATGACATTGGGCAATCACAAAAGAGCAAGGTAACATTTTGTGAAGGGATTCAGGGAACTGATTACCTGGACTTGAATCCTGGAGGTGGGAAGTGCCTGCACTCTAAAGGAGGGGTGGAGATATTTTCAGTTTGGAGGGACATTTGAACTGTAGTATCTACATGCCTCTGCAAGACAGTGATAGAGTGAATGATGGTGAAAGTATTTTTTTTTAGGTCACCCTACCTCAGTGGGAGAAGGTCGATGTGTTAAAAAAAAAAAAATATTACTATTATTATCTTCAGTATCTGCATTTTAGGCTTTAAAACAATCTTAAGGCCAGGTGTGAGCAAGCATATCCTCGAAAATAAAAATCCTGACTGAGGCAGGCTTCACGAGTTGCATCATATTACAGCCTCTCCTCACTTAACAACAGAGTTCCATTCCTTAGACCATGTCGGTAAACAAATTCGTCGCTAAGCAAGGAGCATACTACAATGGTAGTGGGTTTGTGTCAACCTTCTTTGATATTGTTTTAATATCACCTTTGCACCATTTATAACATTTTTAGTATATTTTTAAATGTTGATACAGTAGTGTACTGTATCTTGTAATAAAAAGAATAGAGGAAATCAGCTCTAATATACATTATTCAGGTATGCATACTGGTCAGACAGCCCGTCGTAAGTCCGAGTCATTGGTATACGAGCACATCGCTAAGTGAGGAGAGGCTGTATTGTTGGCAAACAACACCCACAAGTTGGCGAACTTGTCGGAATATCTTTTTTTTTTTAACACAGCGACCATCCCCCACCGAGGCAGGGTGACCCATAAAAGAAATACTATCATAAAAATTTTCTTTTTACATTTAGTAAGCTATACAAAAGGGGGTTACTAGCTCCTTGCTTCTGACAATTTAGTTGCCTCTTACGACATGTGTAGCTTATGGAGGAAGGCTTCTTCTCCACTTCCCCATGGAGCTGGAACTGTAAAGAGAAGACTGGGAACACACAAGTGAGCAAAAATAAAGACCACATCCTTAAGAAAAGAAAAGGGCAGGAAGATATAAAGAACCCATATGCTCACTAGCTGTTAGAGCAAGCATCCATTGCAAAGGCACAAGAGTCTGGAAACAAGAAGCTAAAGGTCACTGCAATAGACTGGAAGAACTTTGAATTAAGTTTCCACTTATGTGACCTTGGAAGGTGACATGACAGTTGATCTGCCAGGGTACTGATACATCCAGGTAAGTGTAAGGGAGACACAGGAACTACCCCCAAAAAAGAAGAGATCTTCACCATGAAAGAGAAAGCAGCAAATGCCACCAAACCAGAGAGAAAAAGCCAAGCCAGAGAGGAAAAGCCAAGCCAGCTCCATGAGACAGCTGGAAAAGATCAAAAAGGTCAAATTCTGCAGGAGTCCTCAGTGCATTACTGTTATATAGTTTGTCTAGTTTCTTCCAGTTAACTGAAAATAAAACTGAAGGTGACAAAGCAAGGATCATGAGCAAGTGTAAACAGTGTAGGAAATATCTTTCTTCTTTCAACAAATTGGCCGTATCCCACTGAAGCGGGGTGGTCCAAAAAGAAAAACAAAAGTTTCTCTTTTTAACTTTAGTAATGTATACAGGAGAAGGGGTTACTAGCCCCTTGCTCCCAGCATTTTAGTCGCCTCTTACGACACACATGGATTACGGAGGAAGAATTCTCTTCCACTTCCCCATGGAGATGGAGGAAATATCATTGACATCAAATCCTAGAGGTTGGCCTCAATCAGTCCTAGCTTGTGTTCGGATCAAATACACTCATTCCTTTTTAACACACTGGCTGTCTCCCACTAAGGTACGGTGACCCGAAAAAGAAGAAACATTTACACAATCCTTCACTCTATCACTGTTTTGCCAGAAGCATGCAAATACTACAGTTCAGAGGCTTCTCCAAACTGGAAACATTCCCACCCCTCCTTCAGAGTGCAGGCCCTATACTTCCCACCCTTACAGGAGGACCCCACTTTACAACACTTCACTTTGAGGCATTTCGCTAATGCAGCAACTTTCAATTATACCCATTCTTCATTTATTCAGACTTCCTACAATAAATATATTCACTACTCACTATAAGCTAAGGATGAAACTATTTAAGGTAAGTAATGTGTGTACTGTATATATATTTTCTTTAGGCCTAGTTCTATTGTTCACTTAATATATGATAGTGTAAACATGTTACCAGGCTTTTATGTGAATTTGAAAGTGAAAAAAAAATGCTGATTCACTTTACAGCAATTTTTGCTTTAGAGCAGAAGCCCAGAACCTAACCTGCTGAATAAGCGGGGCCCTCCTCTATATGATGAGAAAATACTCAATGACATGGAACAGCTAACAGATGTGCCTGTCCTTTCATCTAGCCACCTTGAAGACTGCTGGTCAACTGTGACTTCCAGTTAACTGGCATACAGTCAGTAGAGAGCCTAGTGTATGCTGAAAAATACTGTGCCAACAACACTGCTTGCAAAGCAATGCTATAATGCCTAATTGCATATCATGTCACTGAGTGATTGTTGCAGACATGTCAGGGTTGTTTCTTCTCAAGATCACAAAATCCCGGATGCAGCCAATAGATTAAGATGTTATAGCCAAATATATGGCATATTATTTAATAAGAACCAGTGGTTCAGTTGACAATTCTCTTGCATCACAAACTGAGTGTCCGTGGTTCAATCCCCAGCCGGGAAGAAACATCGGACGTGTTTCCTTACACCTGCTGTCACTGTTTACCTTACAGTAAGTAGGTACCTGGGTGTTAGTGGACTGGTGTGGGTGGCATCCTGGGGAACAAGATTGAAGGACCACAATGGAAATAAGACAGTCTTCGATGACACACTGACTTTCTTGGGTTATCCTGGGTGGCTAACCCTCCCTACCCTGGGTTATCCTGGGTGGCTAACCCTTCCTACCCTGGGTTATCCTGGGTGGCTAACCCTCCCTACCCTGGGTTATCCTGGGTGGCTAACCCTCCCTACCCTGGGTTATCCTGGGTGGCTAACCCTCCCTACCCTGGGTTATCCTGGGTGGCTAACCCTCCCTACCCTGGGTTATCCTGGCTGGCTAACCCCTCCCTACACTGGGTTATCCTGGCTGGCTAACCCTTCCTACACTGGGTTATCCTGGCTGGCTAACCCTCCCTACCCTGGGTTATCCTGGGTGGCTAACCCTCCCTACCCTGGGTTATCCTGAGTGGCTAACCCTTCCTACCCTGGGTTATCCTGGGTGGCTAACCCTCCCTACCCTGGGTTATCCTGGGTAGCTAACCCTCCCTACCCTGGGTTATCCTAGGTGGCTAACCCTCCCTACCCTGGGTTATCCTGGGTGGCTAACCCTCCCTACCCTGGGTTATCCTGGCTGGCTAACCCTCCCTACACTGGGTTATCCTGGCTGGCTAACCCTCCCTACACTGGGTTATCCTGGCTGGCTAACCCTCCCTACCCTGGGTTACCCTGGCTGGCAAACCCCCCCACCTGGGTTATCCTGGGGGCTAACCCTCCCTCCCCTGTTACCCTGGCTGGCTAACCCTCCCTCCCCCTGGGTTATCCTGGGGGCTAACCCTCCCCCCCCTGGGTTACCCTGGCTGGCAACCCTCCCACCTGGGTTATCCTGGCTGGCAAACCCCTCCACACTGGGTTACCCTGGCTCAACCCCTTCCTACCCTGGGTTACCCTCGGCCCCCCCCCTCCCTTTGGGTTATCCTGGCTGGCTAACCCTCCCGGGCTGGTTCCCCCCCTTTTTTCCGGGGTGGCAAACCCCTCCTCCCTGGGACCCGGGGGGCAAACCCCTCCCTCCCCTGGGTTATCCGGGGGGCTAACCTCCTCCCCTGGGTTATCCTGGGTGGCAACCCTCCCTACCCGGGTTTCCTGGGTGGCAAACCCCCCCACCCTGGGTTACCCTTTGTGGCTAACCCTCCCTACCCTGGTTACCCGGGGTGGTAACCCCCCTACCCGGGAAAATCCTTTTAAACCCTCCCTACCGGGGGAAACCCGGTGGCTAACCCCCCCTACCCTGGGATCCACTGCAAAACCCCCCTCCCCTGGGTTATTTTGGGGGGCTAACCCCCCCTCCCCCCGTTATCCTGGGTGGTAACCCCCCCCCGGGTTATCCTGGGTGGCTAACCCTCCCTACCATCCTGTGGCTAACCCCCCTACCCGGGGTTATCCTTGCTAACCCTCCCGGGTTTTTGGCGGGCTAACCCTCCTACCCTGGGTTTCCGGCTGGCTAACCCTCCCACCCGGGGACCCCGGCTGGCAAACCCCCCCTACCCTGGGTTACCCGGGTTTAACCCTCCTCCCCCCGGGATCCTGGCTGGCAAACCCCTCCCCCCCTGGGTTATCCGGGGTTAAACCCCTCCCTGTTATCCTGGGTGGCAACCCTCCCTACCCGGGTTATCCTGGGTGGCAAACCCCTCCTACCCTGGGTTATCCGGGGTGGCAAACCCCTCCCACCCTGGGTTACCCTGGGGGGCTAACCCTCCTACCCTGGGTTATCCTGGGTGGCAAACCCCTTTACCCTGGGTTATCCTGGGTGGCTAACCCCCCCTACCCTGGGTTATCCTGGGTGGCTAACCCTCCCTACCCTGGGTTATCCTGTGCTAACCTCCTACCCTGGGTTATCCTGGGTGGCACCTCCTACCTGAGGCTTATCTGGGTGAAACTAACCCTCCCTACCCTGGGTTATCCTGGGTGGCTAACCCTCCCTACCCTGGTTATCCTGGGTGGCTAACCCTCCCTACCCTGGGTTATCCTGGGTGGCTAACCTTCCTACCCTGGGTTATCCTGGGTGGCTAACCCTCCCTACCCTGGGTTATCTGGCTGAAGGGGTGGCTAACCTCCTACCCTGGGTTATCCTGGGTGGCTAACCCTCCCTACCCCGTTATACTGGGTGGCTAACCCTCCATACCCCGTTATCCTGGGTGGCTAACCCTCCCTACCCTGGGTTATCCTGGCTGGCTAACCCTCCCTACCCTGGGTTATCCTGGCTGGCTAACCCTCCTACCCTGGGTTATCCTGGCTGGCTAACCCTCCCACCCTGGGTTATCCTGGCTGGCTAACCCTCCCTACCCTGGGTTATCCTGGTGCTAACCCTCCCTACACTGGGTATCCTGGCTGGCTAACCCTCCTACCCTGGGTTATCCTGGTGGCTAACCCTCCCTACCCTGGGTTATCCTGGCTGGTTAACCCTACTCTGGGTTATCCTGGCTGGCTAACCCTCCCTACCCTGGGTTATCCTGGCTGGCTAACCCTCCTACCCTGGGTTATCCTGGCTGGCTAACCCTCCCTACCCTGGGTTATCCTGGTGGCTAACCCTCCCTACCCTGGGTTATCCTGGGTGGCTAACCCCTCCCTACCCTGGGTTATCCTGGGTGGCTAACCCTCCCTACCTGGGTTATCCTGGGTGGCTAACCCTCCTACCCTGGGTTATCCTGGCTGGCTAACCCTCCCTACATGGGTTATCCTGGCTGGCTAACCCTTCCTACCTGGTTATCCTGGCGGCTCCCCCTACCTTGGTTATCGGCTGGCTAACCTTCCACCTGGTTATCCTGGGTGGTAACCCTCCTACCCTGGGTTTCCTGGGTGGCTAACCCTCCTACCTGGGTTATCCTGGGTGGCTAACCCTCCCTACCCTGGGTTATCCTGGGTGGCTAACCCCCCTACCCTGGGTTATCCTGGGTGGCAACCCTCCCTACCCGGGAATCCGTGGCAACCCCTCCCTTGGGTTATCCGGTGGCTAACCCCCCTACCCTGGGTTATCCGGGGGGGCTAACCCCCCCCCCCTGGGTTATCCGGCTGGCAAACCCCCCCCTACCCTGGGTTACCTTCTGCTCCTCCTACCCTGTATGGGGGTGGCAACCCTCCCCCCCCCCGTTACCGGGGTGGCAACCCTCCCTACCCTGGGTTACCTGGGGGCAAACCCCCCCTACCCTGGGTTTCCTGGTGGCTAACCCCCCCCCCCCTGGTCCCCAAACCTCCCCCCCCTGGGTTATCCGGTGGCTAACCTCCCTACCCTGGGTATCCTGGCTGGCTAACCCCCTACCCGGGCCCCTGCCTAACCCCCCCACCCTGGGTTATCCGGGTGGCTAACCCCCTACCCTGGGTTATCCGGGTGGCAACCCCCTCCCCGGGGTTATCCGGGCAACCCTCCCCCTGGGTTACTGGGGGCAACCCTCCCTCCCCAGTTTCCTGGGGGCAACCCCCCCACCGGGTTACCGGGGGTAACCCTCCACCCGGGTTACCTGGGTGGTAACCCCCCCCCCCCGGGTTATCCTGGGTGGCTAACCCCCCTACCCTGGGTTATCCTGGGTCTAACCCCCTCCCGGGGTTTTATCCGGGTGGAAACCCCTCCTCCCCCCTTTCCTTCAAACCCTCCCTCCCCACGACCGGGTGGCAAACCCCCCCCCACCCTGACCGGGTGGTAACCCCCTACCCTGGGACCTGGGTCTAACCCTCCACCCTGGGGGGTGGCTAACCCTCCCACCCGGGTTATCCTGGTGGCAAACCCCCCCCTCCCTGTCCCCTGGGGGCTAACCTTCCTTCTTTGGGTTATCCTGGCTGGCAAACCCCTTTTACCCTGGGTTATCCGGGTGGCTAACCCCCCTACCCTGGGTTATCCTGGGTGGAAAACCCCCTACCCCACGTTACCGGGGTGGCTAACCCTCCCTCCCTGGGTTATCCTGGCTCAACCCCCCTCCCGGGGTTTTCCCTGGCAACCCCCCTACCCTGGGATCCTGGCTGGCTAACCCTCCCTACCCTGGGTTACCCGGGGGTTTAACCCTCCCTACCCGGGTTTTCCCCTGGGTGACTAACCCTCCCTCCCCGGGGTTATCCTGACTGGCAACCCTCCTACCCTTGGTTATCCTGGCTGGCTAACCCCCCTATTTGGGGTTATCCTGGCTCAACCCCCCCCTCCCGGGGATCCTGGCTGGCAACCCCCCACCCTGGGTTATCCGGCGGTAACCCCCCACCCTGGGTTACCTGGCTGACAACCCCCCCTCCCCCACGTTATCCTGGGTGGCTAACCCCCCCTACCCCACGACCTGGGTGGCAAACCCCCCCCTACCCTGGGTTACCCGGGGTGGCTAACCCTCCCCCTGGGTTATCCTGGGTGGCAAACCCCCCCCTACCCTGGGTTATCCTGGCTGACTAACCCTCCCTCCCCCCTATCCTGGGTGGCAACCTCCCCCCCCCCGTTATCCTGGGTGGCTAACCCTCCCTACCCTGGTCTAGCCTTTTCCAAAAATTATGCAGATAATAATGGGACTAAACAAACATTTAGGAAATTTCAGAAAATAATATTTCATAATATGGAGTTTATTTTTAAGTCTTGTTCTTTCAAGAAGTTCACAAGCACTTGCAATCAAAATTATAAATTTAAAACAGATGATGAAAATTTTTTTTGATACGCGAGTGACATTGATTATCAGCATAAAAAGGTACAGTATGATCCTCACATCATGCACAGTATGAGTATCAGCATCATAAGAGTGACAGTAGATTATCAGCATCATAAGAGTGACAGATGATTATCAGCATCATAAGAGTGACAGTATGATTATCAGCATCATAAGAGTGACAGTATGATTATCAGCATCATAAGAGTGACAGTATAATAAGCATCATAAGAGTGACAGTATAATCACCAGCATCATTAAGTGAAGTAAATCATCAGTTTTCAACTGAAACTTGAAAGGAAACAGTTCCTGATTTTAACATACACTGGCAACCTACTGAAAAATTTTTTTGCAATTTGCTAAAATCATTCATGAACCTGACATAAAAGATGCATCACAAACATCATTACAAACATCAAAAATTCTGCAAATTTAACATCACACATATGAAAAACAAAAACACAAAGAAAGAAACTCATGATGACGTTTTGGTCCAATTGGACAATTACATTTTCAACAATTCAATGGGCCAGGCATTTTCTGAAAGTTGTACAAGAATGGTATAAATTTGAAAATGAAAAAGACACATGTAAATCTGGGTTTTTATAGTAAACGCGCCATCCAGTGGCTTTATCAATACAAAATTTAGGACATAAATGAAGAGTAAACTATATAAAAAGATGAGGTAATCAGTCCTCGATTGGAGTTGGGGGACCCCATGGCGGAGAATATGAAGATCAGGCAATGGGTTCCCTTAAATGGGGGAAGGTGAAAGGACGGGTAGGAGACGAAGGCATTGTCACTGGTAGGCGGATTTCCCCCGGGAAGGGTCATCCCAAAAATGGGTTAGTTGTAGTAGTAGTTTTTTTATAAAGCCACTGGATAAAACGTTTTCTATAAAGAAAGTGTTTCACATTTTTTAATTTCACTTTTTTTGACAAACCTCTTTTGTAAAAAATGTATGCTACTTAAAAAAAAAACTATGTTCTCAACTTAAGAAACATTGAGAATCTTCTGTATTTTTATTTTTTTTTTTTTTAACCCCTTTTTGGGTGGGTGCAACATGGCTTGAAGCCAGGTCGGTGTCGCTTATACCCTTTCCCCTTCAAATCTAGGGGGAGAAACCTGGTAGGCCTACATATGAAAAAAAATGGGTCGTGTGGTCATTACGAGTAAAAAAATCCTGCAGTACCCAGTGCATAATAAAAAAAACTCCATGTTTTTTGTTTAAAACAGTGATTTTTGCAGTGTATTTTGATGGAATTTGGGGTTGTTTTCCCTTTTTTTTGGTCTTTTTTGATAGAATGAAAGATATATTACAGAAAAAGAGATGTTTTTTATTGGTTTCACGATAAAAAATGCCTTGAAATTGAGTCTTTTGGGGGAAATTTTTAAATTTTTTTCCGATGTTCAAGAGTAAACAAATCACGCCATGCATCCAAACACCCAACTGGCGAGTCCAATATTCTTTCCCAAAATTTTTTATATTTTTTATACCATTTTTACAATAATGCAGTAGTCTGCATAACAGTAAATCTTCTTTTTTTTTGTGAGAATAAAAATTCAAAATGGAAAGCAAGACTAATATAAAGGCCGGGGAAAAGTGACTAAGAACAGAGAAAACGTTTTTTGGGGGCCCCGGAATGTCTGCCTTGTTTATTCGGGGCCCTTTTTTTAAATTTGCATTTTTTTTGAAATTTTGTAAAATTTGGGCCCAAAAACCCCCAAATTTTTGACCACTTTATTGCTTTTTGTTAAATTTTGGGAAATGGGAGTTTTTTTACTCAATGATAGAACAAATGGGGTTCTAGTGAAATACCCAGATTTCAGTTGACGGGGAAAACTGAAATTGGCCAAAAAAAGGGCTCAAACTGGGTGAAATCGCCACGTAAATATCATTGAACCCAAATTTCGGAGCATAATTCTGCAAGTTTTCCATCAAATTTCATATTTTTTGGGGTCATTACCATGGGGGAAAAATTTTCATCATGTCATAAAAAAAAAAAATTTTTTTTTTTTTAATTTTTCACCAGAGAGAGAGTTCAGGATCAGGGGCCCTCAACCCAAAAAGGGAACACATGGGCCTTCCCACCAAGGCAGTGTGCCCGAAAAAAAAAACTTTCATCATTCACTCCATCACTATCTTGCCAGAGGTGCACTTACACTACAGTTATAACACTGCAACATTAACACCCCTCCTTCAGAGTGCCGGCACTGTATTTCCCATCTCCAGGACTCAAGTCCGGCCTGCCAGTTTCCCTGAATCCCTTCATAAATGTTACCTTGCTCACACTCCAACAGCACGTCACTAAAACCACTGCCCCCATTAAACCCCTATCTAACATACTCATGCATGCCGGGGTCCAAGCCCCTTGCCAACAAAACTTCCTTTACCCTCCCCCCAAACCCTTTTCCTAGGCCCCCCCTACCCCGCCTTCCCTCCACTACAGATTTATACACTCGTGAAGTCTTTCCCCATTTTACTCCATCCTCTCCACATGCCCAAAACCATCTCAATATACCCTCCTCAACCCTTTGGATAAGAGTTTTGCAATCCTCACCTCCTTCTAATCTCCAAACTATGGAATCTCTGCATTATATTCACACCACAAAAGGCCCTCAGACATGACATCTCCAATGTGTATATCATTATTGTGTATAATATCTTTATACATCCTAGGTAGTAGGTTGGTAGACAGCAACCGCCCAGGGAGGTACTACCGTCCTGCCAAGTGAGTGTAAAACAAAAACCTGTAATTTTTTTAAAAGATGGTAGGATTGTGGGGGTCTTTTCTCTGTCTCATAAACATGCAAGATTTCAGGTACATCTTGCTACTTCTACTTTACACTTAGGTCACACCCCCCCCATTCATGTACAAGCATATATATATACACACCTCTCTGGGTTTTCTTCTATTTTCTCACTAGTTCTTGTTCTTATTTCCTCTTATCTCTATGGGGAAGTGGAACAGAAACTCTTCCTCCGTAAGCCCTGCATGTCGTAAGAGGCGATTAAAAAGCCAGGGGCAAGGGGGTAGTAACCCTTCTCCCAATATATTACTTTAATGTAAAAGGAGAAACTTTCGTTTTCCTTTTTGGGGCCCCCCTGCCTCGGTGGGAAACGGCCGATGTGTTGAAAGAAAGAAAGATCTTTATACACACAAAAGAAGGTCCCCAATGATTCGCAACTTGAAGACTTCCTGTATTATAAATATTATACAAATTCAGGGGGTCCCCAATGTGTTTGTAAGTTGAGGACTTACTTTAATATGATTTGGCTTACTTTTCCCATAAAATTAAATTGTAGCACCAGTTTCATCGAAAAAAGAGGAATATCAGAAAATGCTCATCACACACAGGGTAGTTGGGAAAACATTCTCTCCTCACTTAATGACAGAGTTCCATTCCTAAGACCACGGAAAGGGAAATGAATTCGTCGCAATTTAGGAGCATACTATATGGTAGTGGGTTTGGGGCCAGCCATCTTTGATATTGTTTTAATGTCACCTTTAAACCCTTTATGATATTTCTGGTATATTTTTAAATGTTTATACAGTAGTGTATTGTATAATTTAAAAAAAACAGAATAGAGAAAATAAGCTCTAATATAATTATTTACGTATGCATACTGGTCAGAGAGCCCATTGTAAGTCCAAGTCGTCAGTAAACCAGTACGTCGTTAAAGAGCAGAGGCTATAGTTAATGGTCCAAGTTGGACCAAAAAACGCCAAAGTTTCTTTCTCCTATGTGCGGGGTTTTTTGTGTACTGCTCCAGTCACGGTATTGTGCTTCTTTATTCTTTAAACGTAAAAAATTTTTCTGGGGTAAACCACCAAAATGTAGACCATAGTAACATTAATGAATAAACTTTCAGTATGCTTTTCTTTAGTTTTTTAAGTTTTAAAAAAAATCGTAAAAAAGTGTCTAGGGGAGAGTACATGGGTTTCGTATGTATATTTACCCCGGAAACAACAATTGCAGCCTTGTCAGAGGTGTGAGGACGCTTGAGTTCTGCTGGGGCAGGACTCTCAGCTATCAAACGATGAATCACGCTTTTTTTTTACGTTATCTATAGAATGGAAGTCATTTTTATTTGTTAGATATTAATGAGTTATGTTTTTTAAAAAAATTTGCAGCCTTAAATGTGACCTTATGTGTAACATTTTCCACAGATATATTAAAAAGTGGCTTCATGTGTAACACTTTTCCCAGAAACATTTAATGTGGCCTTAAATACTGCATAATACTATCTTCCCAAGATACACTACTTCAAATACTTAAAACATACATGTAATTTATACAGGTATAATACTGGTACTGCTTGAGTGAACTTTTTGACGATGGTTTCTCCATCCTGGACCAGTATCAAGGTGTATCTGAGAACATGTTCTCGACCAGGTTGTAAAGAGTATGGAGGTAACGACAAACTATGGGAAAGGACACTTGTGTACAGTTCAGGGCACTTATTAATGAAAACACTGCACCCCGAGTGGCTTGGCAACACCCTTGCCTCACACACTGAGTGTCTATTATTCATCCTCGACACTTGTGGAATGCTGGGATGTTCTTTACACCTGCTGTTTTCCCCTTCACCTAGCAAAATAGGTACCTGGGTGTCAGTGGACTGTTTT
>WNWK01038709.1:0-17806 GCA_009830355.1 Cherax destructor | reverse complement strand
GAGGCGGGGTGCCCCAAAAAAAAAAACCCAAAAAAAAAAAAAAAAAAAAAAAAAAAAAAACCCCCCCCCCCCCCCCCCCCCCCCCTTAAAGTGCAGGCATTGTATTTATTTGGACTAAGTCCAATAAATCAATTAACGGGTTTTTGAACCTTCACAAATTTACCCTGCCACACCAAAGATTCATGTCCAAAACCCATTCTTCCTTCATTCCTTTTAAATATTTCAACATGCTTCTAAAGCAAGCCTGCAAAAAAACCCCTTTTACCCTTCCTCCAACCTTGACGACTATCCCCCCTTCCTTCCCCTACAGATTTATACGCTTCAAGTCATTCTACTTTGATCCATTCTCTCTAAATGACCAAACCACCTCAACAACCCCTTCAGCCCTCTGACAAATACTTTTAGTAACTCCACACCTTTCTCCTAATTTCCACATTCCGAATTTTCTGCATAATATTTACACCACACATTGCCCTTAGACAGGACATCTCCACTGCCTCCAGCCTCCTCCCTGCAGCATTTGCAACCCATGCTTCACACCCATATAAGAGTGTTGGTACCACTATACTTTCGACATTCCCTTCTTTGCCTCCATGGATAACGTTTTTGTCTCCACAGATACCTCAATGCACCACTTCACCTTTTTTCCTTCATCAATTCTATGGTTAACCTCATCCTTCATAAACCCATCCGCTGACACATCAACTCCCAAATATCTGAAAACATTTACTTCTTCCATAATCCTCTCTCAATGTGATATCCAATTTTCTTTATTTAAATCGTTTGATACCCTCATCACCTTACTCTTATCTATGTTCACTTTTAACTTTCTACCTTTACACACTCTCCCAAACTTGTCCACTAACCTTGCAACTTTTCTTTAGAATCTCCCATAAGCACAGTATCATCAGCAAAAGTAACTGTGTCAACTCCCATTTTGCATTTAATTCTCCATAATTTAATCCCACCCTCTCCCCAACACCCTAGCATTTACTTTTTACAACCCCATCTATAAATATATTAAACAACCATGGTGACATTACACAACCCTGTCTAAGACCTACTTTACCGGAAGTAATCTCCCTCTCCTACACACCCTAACCTGAGCCTCACTATCCTCATAAAACTCTTTACAGCCTTCAGTAACTTACTACCTATTCCATACACTTGCAACATTTGCCACATTGCTCCCTATCCACTCTATCATATGCCTTTTCTAAATCCATAAATGCAATAAAACTTCTCTACCTTTATCTAAATACTGTTCACATATATGCTTCACTGTAAACACTTGATCTACACATCCCCTACCCACTCTAAAGCCTCCTTGCTCATCTGCAATCCTACTTCTGTCTTACCTCTAATTCTTTCAATAATAACCCTGCCATACACTTTACCTGGTATACTCAGTAAACTTATTCCCCTATAATTTTTACACTCTCTTTTATCCCCTTCCCTTTATATAAAGGAACTATACATGCTCTGCCAATCCCTAGGTACCTTCCCTCTTTCATACATTTATTAAACAAAATACCAACCACTCCAGCACTATATCCCCCTGCTTTTAACATTTCTGTCATGATTCCATCAATTCCAGCTGCTTTACCCCTTTCATTCTACGTAATGCCTCACGCACCTCCCCCACACTCACATCCTGCTCTTCTTCACTCCTAAACGATGTTGTACCTCCCTGGCCAGTACATGAAATTATCGCCTCCCTCTTTTCATCGACATTTAAAAGTTCCTCAAAATATTCCCACCATCTACCCAATACCTCCAGCTCCCCATCTATTAACTCCCTACTCTGTTTTTAACTGACAAATCCATTCGTTCCCTAGGCTTTCTTACCTTGTTTATCTCACTCCAAAATTTTTCTTGTTTTCAGCAAAATTTCTTGACAGAGCCTCTCCTGTTCTTTCATCCGCTTCTTTTGCACTCTCTCACCACTCTCTTCACCTTTCTTTTACTCTCCATATACTCTGCTCTTCTACTAACACTTCTGTTTTGTAAAAACCTCTCATAAGCTACCTTTTTCTTTTATCACACCCTTTACTTCTTCATTCCACCACTCACTCCTCTTCCTCCTGCACCCACCCTCCTATAACCACAAACTTCTGCCCCACATTCTAATACTGCATTTTTAAAACTATCCCAACTCTCTTCAACCCCCACTACTCCTACTTGCACTAGCCCACCTTTCTGCCAATAGTTGCTTATATCTCACCCTAACTTCCTCCTCCCTTAGTTTATACACTTTTACCTCTCTCTTACTTGCTGTTGCCATTTTCTTTTTGTCCCATCTACCTTTTACTCTAACTGTAGCTACAACCAAATAATGATCTGATATATCCGTTGCCCCTCTATAAACGTGTACATCCTGAAGCCTACTCATCAACCTTTTATCCACCAATATATAATCCAACAAACTACTTTCCTTACGTGCTATATCATACCTTGTATATTTATTTATCCTCTTTTTCATAAAATATGTATTACTTATTATCAAACCTCTTTCTACACATAGCTCAATAAAAAAGAAGACATGCTGATTAATACATTCTATCTTTTTCTTTTTAATTATAAAAACAAATAGTTCAAAATTTAAGTGCATTATATTCATCACCATCTCTTTCAGTTGATGCTCTGGGTTCGGGGAAAGCAAGGTGGACTTCTGGTTTTAGGCTCTGCAAATGTGGACGAGGCACTGCGAGGATATATGACTAAATATGATTGTAGTTCTGCCGATATTAATCCCATTGGAGGCTTTTCAAAAGCTGACCTTAAGAGATTTCTTCATTTGGCCAAAGACAGGCAAGTTTGTATACCTGCAGTTTAAATAATAGTTTTAACTAAATCTTATTCCTGTCACACTTTTGCAGCTGATATACAACATTAATAATAACCATATGAGCTCTTAACCTTTTGGGGGTCCAAGGACCCTCTCCGAAACTCGTTCTCAGGGTCCAAGAATTTAAAAAAAAAAAAAAAAAAAAAATTCTTATGGAATGATAGAGAATCTTTTTCCGATCATAACGCCACAAAAATTATGAAATTTGATCGAAAACTAACGGAATTACGCTTTCGCGAATTTAGCGGTATCGATGACATTTACGCATCGGCGGGCGATTTCTCCCACTTTGTGCCCTATTTTTGGCAAATTCCAATGTTTCAGTCTACTAAAATTATAGCTATTTTGCTAGAACTCCATTTCTTCTATCAATTGAGTACAAGAAACCGCCTATTTACCAATTTCAACTACCCAAAATAGTGGTCAGAAAATGGCAATTTTGGCCAATTTCACACAAATTTCAAACGATGCCAATTTCAAAATAGGGTTCAGAATAAACAAGACAGACATTCCTGGCACTAAAATAACATCTTCTCTGTTCATTAGTCACGTCTCCAGGCCCCTCTTACATTACTTTTGCTTTCCATTTTGAATTTTTATTCTCACAAAAAATATAAGATTTACTGTTATGTATACAACTGTATCATTGTAAAAATGGTACAAATAATATCAGCGCACTTGTGCAAGAATATTAGACTCCCCAGTTGATGTGTATTGGACGCATGGTGTGAATTGTTTACTCTTGAACATCGGCCAAAATCGAACATTTTCGCTACTTTGCGCTCAGTTTCAATGTACTTGTCATTGTGAAACCAGTCAAAATTATCTCTATTTCTGTAATATATCATCTATTCTATAAAATGAGACTAAGAAAACGAGAATACAAGCATAAATACCATACGAAAATAGACTGCAAATTCGCTGTTTTAAACCAAAACACGGTCAGAGTTTTTTCCTCATTATGCACTGTGTGGTGCAGGAATTTTTTTTTATACTGCACACACTGACTGCACAGACCCATTCTATCACATCTAGGCCTAACAGCCTCTTTCTGCTTGATTTGAGGGCACTAGAATTTAGGCGTACTAGTACGACCATAACCCTAGGGCGTAAGCAGTACTAGTACGACCGAAACCCCAAAGAGTTAAAAATCATGCGTTCATAATGTTTTGAAAATGATTAACTATTTTTATTTGTAGAAAATGCATAAAAAAATAGTGGTATTATAGCAAATGAAAATATTCATTGCACAAATATTATTAACCTGCACACACACAAGCATTTATTCCCTCATGGAATAATAATATAGCATTCAAATACATTTGAAATTATAATATAAATTACTATGTTATCTTCAAGACCTCCACTTCACAATGCTGTTTATCTAAGCAATTTTGCCTGGTGGTGCTCTAGTGATGGATGATGTGAAAATAATTAGGTATTTACAAGAGCTTGTCAAGGACATTACAGTTTGAGAGTGTGTGAGACTTAGATTGTGTCTAGAGCTGACTGGTAGATCACCCTGGCACAGGAGAAGTCCCTCTGCTAATATCTTCTGCCTAAATTGTAGAGAGTTTGAAAACAAGGTCATTGCATTGTCTAAGGTTGCATGACCATCATGGTTACTAAGTTCAAACTCCCAAAGAGGGATAAGCACAGCAGTCTTGGGTAACCCTCAGGAATAATTGATTGTAGGGGCTGCTGTAGATGTGGATTGGGTGAGAGGCTGCCTGTATGATTCTTGAGATGATTTCCTTTTGTTTATACAATCCTTTTAATACTGTACTGTAGTATCTAGTGATAAGTTGTTATTCCTTGCCTTGCTTAAATTTAAAGTGGATATATTTGTACCTGAAATATTAAGCTTTACATAATACAGCCTCTCCTCACTTAACGATGGAGATAGGGGCCTAAGACCCCGTTGGTAAACAATTTTGTCGCTAATCGAGGAATGACCCCTTACTGACACTTCAAAAGTGTCACCACCCCTCCTCTCCCCACCTTCTCCCTCTCTCTGTATATCCCCCAGCCCCACACACCCTCCGATACCTCTCCATATACAGTAGACCCTCGCTATTCGAACACTCCAAACTTGCCCTTTTATGCAAGTTTATTATTGTAAGTGCTTTTATAAGTGTATTTTTGGGGGTCTGAAATGGACTAATCTAATTTACATCATTCCTTATGGGAATAAATTCGTTTGGTAACAGCACTTGAACAGCATTCTGGAATGAAGAATGTTCGAATAGCGAGGGTCCACTGTATATCAATTTTTATTAATTTGGGTGTCTTTATCATGTCTGTCTGTCTGTCTGCCTGACTGAATGACTTACTGACTTGACTGAATGACTTATTGACTTGACTGAATGACACACTGACTTGACTGAATGACACAATGACGTGACTGAATGACACGCTGACGTGACTGAATGACAGGCTGACGTGACTGAATGACAGGCTGACGTGACTGAATGACAGGCTGACGTGACTGAATGACACGCTGACGTGACTGAATGACACGCTGACGTGACTGAATGACACGCTGACGTGACTGAATGACACGCTGACGTGACTGAATGACACGCTGACGTGACTGAATGACACGCTGACGTGACTGAATGACACGCTGACGTGACTGAATGACACGCTGACGTGACTGAATGACACGCTGACGTGACTGAATGACACGCTGACGTGACTGAATGGCACGCTGACGTGACTGAATGACACGCTGGCGTGACTGAATGACACGCTGGCGTGACTGAATGACACGCTGGCGTGACTGAATGACACGCTGGCGTGACTGAATGACACGCTGGCGTGACTGAATGACACGCTGGCGTGACTGAATGACACGCTGACATGACTGAATGACACGCTGACGTGACTGAATGGCTTGGCTGAATGACTTACTGACTTGGCTGAATGACTTACTGACTTGACTGAATGACTTACTGACTTGACTGAATGACTGAAAAAGAGTGTATGTTTAGCACATAGTGCATAATGTTTCTGTAATTGTCACGGTCACTTTTTTTTATGGTGTTGTGACAAGTGTCAGATAACTGATGACAGCCAGTGACATTTGATAAATTGCACTGTTGCAGGGAACCTTTGCTTGTGTCATGTTTATTATTATGACATTTAAAGTGCCCCAGAGCAATTATTATTTATTATTATTATTATTATTATTATTATTATTACAGCCTCTCCTCACTTAACGACAGAGATAGGGACCTAAGACACCATCGGTAAGCGAATTCGTCGCTAAACAAGGAGTATACTATAATGGTATTGGATTTGCATCAACCATCTTTGACATTGTTTTAACCCTTTCAGGGTCCGTGCCGTAGTTCTATGGCTTTGAGTTCAGGGTCCAAACCGTAGTTCTACGTCATGAGCTCAGCTCACTCAGATAAGATTTGAGCGGTAAATTTGTGACTAGATATGAGAGAATACATCTATGTGGTAAGTGTGCACCACATAAAACAAATCCTGCAGCACACAGTGCATAATGATAGAAAAAAAACTGAAACCGTAATTTTCGATTAAAACAGCGACTTTGCAGTGTTTTTTCGTATACTTTTTATAGTTGTATTTGCGATTTCTTGGTCTCATTTGATAGAATGGAAGATATATTACAGATATAGAGATGATTTTGATTGGTTTTTAGTACTGGAAATGGCTTGAAACTGAGCTCAAAATAGCGGAAATGTTAAATTTTTGCCGATGTTCAAGAGTAAACAAATGACCTCACACGTCTAATACGCACCAGTTGGTGGGTCTAATATACGTTCACAAATATGGTGATATTATTTGTACAATTATTACATTATTGCATAACAATAAATCTTCCATTTTTTGGTTTGAATAAAAATTCATTATGTGAATAAAAAATCGAAATGGAATTCATTTGTAAAGACTGAAAACGTAACTAATGAACAGAGGAAATGTTAGTTTAGTGACAGGAATGCCTGCATTATTTATTCTGCACCCTATTTTGAAATTGGAATATTTTGAACTTTGAGTTAAATTGGCTAAATTACCAATTTCCAATCACTTTATTTTGTAGTTAAAACAGTTGACTGGGCGATTTCTTGTGCTCAATCGATAGAATAGAAGTAATAGTGAAATAGCTAAGAATTTGGTCGACTAGAATAATGTAATTGGCCTAAAATGAGAGTGAAAGTCGGCAAAATCGCCGATGCGTAAATATCGCTGACACAACAAAATTCGCGAGAGCATAATTTCGTCAATTTTCAATCAAATTTCGTACTTTTTGTTTTATTACCTTCAGAAAAAGATTCTCTACCATTTCATAAGAAAAATAAGAATTTTTTTTTTTTTTTGAAAATTCTTGGACACTGGCACACCCCTTCCAAAAATGGCCTTGGACCCTGAAAGGGTTACTGTCACCTTTACACCATTTATAACATTTCTGGTATATTTTTGAATGTTTATACAGCAGTGTACTGTACAGTGGACCCCCGAGTTTTGGCCATAATTCATTCCAGAAGGCTGTTCAAGTGCCATTACCGAACGAATTTGTTCCCATAAGGAATAATGTAAAGTAGGTTAGTCCGTTTCAGACCCCCAAAATACACTTACAAAAGCACATACAATATTACACTTACATAATTGTTCGAGTTTTGAGGTGGTCAAAACTCGGGGGTCCACTGTACAGTGGTCCCTTGGTTTTTGGTCATCTCCAAACTCGAACATTTATGTAAGTGTATTTTCGTAAGTGCTTTTGCATGTGTATTTTGGGGGTCTGAAGTAGACTAACCTACATGACATTATTTCTTAAGGAAGTAAATTCGTTTGGTAATAGCACTTGAGCAGCATTCTGGAAAGAATTTTCAGCAAAAACCGAGGGTCCACTGTATATTGTAATAAACAGAATTGAGGAAATCAGGTCTAATATAAATTATTTAGGTATAAATACTGGTCAGAGAGCCGTTGTAAGTCCGAGGTGTTGGTAAACGAGTACTTCGCTAAGTGAGGAGAGGCTGTATTACCATCAACATACAGTGGTACCCGACTTACGATATTAATCCATCAGAGGGCATATTTTAAGGCGAAACAATTGTTACAGAATCAATTTTCCCCATAAGAAATAGGAAATAAATTTAATCCGTCCAAGACTTCCAAAAATAGTTAAATAAAATATTTTTTTGAACTTTTTTACATTAAATAATACAGAATTTAATGAATAATACCTAAATACACATGTAAATATTGTACAATAACATGTCACTTACATTTATTGAAGAGTTGTTGATGTGTGGAGGACGGGAGAAGGTGGAGTAGTATGCTAGTGTTTGGAGGAATCCCTTCCATTAACACTGCAGGTACCAAGTTCTTTTCTGGGTTACTGGCCTTTTTTTTTGAATGCTACACTCCCTGCATGAATGCTACACCCCCTGCATGAATGCTACACTCCCTGCATGAATGCTACACTCCCTGCATGAATGCTACACTCCCTGCATGCCTACTACACTCCCTGCTACACTCCCTGCATCCTTGCTACACTCCTTGCATCCTTGCTACACTCCCTGCATCCTTGCTACACTCCCTGCATCCTTGCTACACTCCCTGCATCCTTGCTACACTCCCTGCATCCCTGCTCACTCCCTGCATCCCTGCTACACCCCCTGCATCCTTGCTACACTCCCTGCATCCCTGCTACACTCCCTGCACCCCTGCTACACTCCCTGCATGCCTGCTACACTCCCTGCATGCCTGCTACACTCCCTGCATGCCTGCTACACTCCCTGCATGCCTGCTACACTCCCTGCATGCCTGCTACACTCCCTGCATGCCTGCTACACTCCCTGCATGCCTGCTACACTCCCTGCATGCCTGCTACACTCCCTGCATGCCTGCTACACTCCCTGCATAAATGCTACACTCCCTGCATGAATGCTTCACTCCCTGCACTTCTTTACCACAGGCTTGGCACTAGGAGATTTCTTGGGGCCCATGGTGGCTTATTTAGCAGTTGCAAGCACTAAAAACAGTGGAATAATGACAATATACTGGTATGAATGCGTGGGTGTGGGTGGGTGGTCGCTCTCACTTGTAAACAATAGCACACTGACGCTCCCTGGAGTGTGCGCAAAGCTGGGCGCCAAGCGGACACGTCCGGTACGAATGTCGTTACACGAAGCAAACATCGTAAATCACAATCAAATTTTTTACGTTATAAATATCAGTTATCGAAAATAACGTAAGATGATAGCATCGTAACACGGGGTACCACTGTACCTTGTTCACTGAGTATAATAATTTCTTAAGCTGCCACGAGAGAGACAGAAAATGTCAACACACAGACGAACACACCAGCTGATCCCTTGACTGTGTACTTCTTTTACTTCCATTTTCCTCTTGTTTTTCCTCTTCCAAGTGCTGCTGCATGTCTATTGTGCATCCCATGGTACAAGATATAGAGTTATAAGTGCAGCAGCACTTGGAAGAGGAAAAACAACAAGAGGAAAATGGAAGAAGTACAAAAGAAGTTCACAGTAAAGGGATCAGCTGGTGTGTTCGTCTGTGTGTTTACATTGTGTATTTCGTGGCAGCTTAATTAAGAAATGATTAACCTCAGTGAACAAGGTATGTTGATGGTGATAATAATTATTTTATTAACACATCGGCCGATTCCCACCAAGGCAGGGTGGCCCGAAAAAGAAAAACTTTCATCATCATTCACTCCATCACTGTCTTGCCAGAGGGGTGCTTTACACTACAGTTATAAAACTGCAGCATTAACACCCTTCAGAGTGCAGACACTGTACTTCCCATCTCCAGGACTCAAGTCCGGCCTGCCGGTTTCCCTGAATCCCTTCATAAATGTTACTTTGCTCACACTCCAACAGCACGTCAAGTATTAAAAACCATTTGTCTCCATTCACTCCTATCAAATACGCTCACACATGCTTGCTGGAAGTCCAAGCCCCTTGTACACAAAACCTCCTTTACCCCCTCCCTCCAACCTTTCCTAGGCCGACCCCTACCCCGCCTTCCCTCCACTACAGATTTATACACTCAGTCATTCTGTCTCGTTCCATTCTCTCTACATGTCCGAACCACCTCAACCCCTCCTCAGCTCTCTGGATAATAGTTTTAGTAATCCTGCACCTCCTAATTTCCAAACTCCGAATTCTATGCATTATATTCACACCACACATTTACCTCAGACATGACATCTCCATTGCCTCCAGCCTTCTCCTCGTTGCAACATTCATCACCCATGCTTCACACCCATATAAGAGTGTTGGTATAACTATACTCTAATATATCATATATATATTTGCAGACTCAATCTTCCTGTGTTGAATGATATCCTAGGTGCACCACCCACAGCAGAATTAGAACCACTGGATGAAGGAATTCTAGTACAAACAGATGAAGCAGACATGGGTATGACATACGATGAATTATCTATGTATGGAAAATTACGCAAGATAGAATGTTGTGGCCCATTCTCCATGTTTGGCAAGCTTGTTCATCTGTGGTCTGACAAATGTACACCAAAAGAGGTTTGTAAGATTAATCTTTACATTATTTTCCTTAAAAAAACAAAATCATGCAACTTTAATATAACTGGAATAAAGTGTATATATTAATTTTTTTTTTTTTTTGTGAGAGTTTGTTAAATTAAGAGTAGTAGCTATGTTTAAACTCTATCAGATTGAGATCCAATGAGTTTCCAGGCTAGTTACAATAATTTAAGCAATTCTTTGTCTTTGGCACTATCTTCCATGCAAAAGTTGCTCTTGGACAAATAGTATGTTAAGGTGTACTTATGGGCATATTTATGATGCCTACTGTAGTATATGCATCAAATGTACATACTACACAAGTTTGAACACATTTGGTAAAAACTAACCCAGAAAAATTTATTAGTTGCTGTATAATTTATTCTTAAGACAATGATAAATATAGTTGTCCTGATGTTGATATATGTACAGGTATTAAATGTTTTTAGAATGTCAGTGCCATGAGTGTGAAACCTCAGAACTCAGAACTTCATAGGTTGGAGCTTCAATGTACTCAAAACACCAATGCATTTAGTAGAAAGTTATTCAAGAAAAAATCAATATTTGTAATTCAGCCTTAGCAGAATTACAAATAGTGCTGTATTAAATTTCTATCTTCAACAATCTCTATATAACAACTGTGAGATCTTGATACATGCATAAAATGAACACATACAAAGTGTGAATGTATATTTGGTAAAGAATAAGAGGGAAACGTATTGCATTTAAAATTCAACTCAAAGAAACTCACGAATATAAAATTATAGTTCTTGATCAATCTCTACCAGACAAATGTGAACTCTTTATAGTACAGTATATGTTTCAAATGAACATGCACAATCTGTGCATGCTCTTGGTAAAGAAACAACTGAAATTTTTTTTTTCTATAATTTCAGGTTAGTGGACGAGTTTGAAAGGGTGTGTAGAGGAACAAGGTTGAAAGTGAACATAGCTAAGAGTAAGGTGATGAGGGTATCAAATGAGTTAAGTAAAGAAAAATTGGATATCACATTGGAGGGAAAGAGTATGGAAGAAGTGAATCTTTCTTTTTTTCTTTCTTTCAACACGTCGGCCATTTCCCACCGAGGCAGGGTGGCCCAAAAGGAAAAACGAAAGTAAGAAGTGAATGTGTTCAGATATTTTGGGGTAGACTTGTCAGCAAATGGGTTTATGATGGACAAGGTAAACCATAGAATTGATGAAGAAAAAAGGTGAGTGGTGCATTGAGGTATCTGTGGAAACAAAAAAAATGTTATTCTTGGAGGCAAAGAAGGAAATGTATGATAGTTCAGTAGTACCAACACTCTTAAATGAGTGTGAAGCATGGGTTGTGAATGCTGCAGCAAGGAGACGGCGGGAGGCAGTGGAGATGTTTTTCTAAGGGTTGGGGATATTGGCTGTTTGGAGTGACATCTTAACTATCATATCTGAGCACTTCTGCAAAGACAGTGATTTTGTGTGAATGATGGTGAAAGTGTTTTTCTTTTTTGGGTCACCCTGCCTCGGTGGGAGACGGCCGATGTGTTAAAAAAAAGTCAGTTTGATCTCCATGGAAAAGTGGAGCAGAATTCTTCCTCCGTAAGCCAAGTCAAAATTCAAATTCAAATTTTTTATTTCATTGCAGGTTTACATCAAGATTTTGTAATTGCAATAATGAATTGTAGTGCAAAGAGAGCCACTATCATGCCATGGCATTATGGGCAGACTAAATCTAATGGCTTAAAGACTACTTAATACTAGAGAAATTTATCATTGTTGTAAATTTGTTTTTATTTATAGCAGACTAAATCTAATGGCTTACAGACTACTTAATACTAGAGAAATTGATCATAGTTATTGTTATTGTTGAACAAGGTATGATATAGCACGTAATGAAAGTAGTTTGTTAGAACATAAGAACATAAGAAAGGAGGAACACTGCAGCAGGCCTGTTGGCCCATACTAGGCAAGTCCTTCACAATCCATCCCACTAACAGAATAATTGCCCAACCTAATTTTCAATTCTACCCAAGAAATAAGCTTTGAAGATTCTATTAACTCAAGTGCGAGTCCCACTCAAATCCAACCCCTCTCACTCATGAATTTATCCAACCTAAATTTGAAACTACCCAAGGTCATAGCTTCAATGACCCTACTAGGCAGACTGTTCCACTCATCAACTACCCTATTTCCAAACCAATATTTTCCTATATCCTTTCTAATCTGGATTATGTATTGGTGGATAAAAGGTTGATGGGTAGGTTTCAGCATGTACATGTTTATAGAGGGGCAACGGATATATCGGATCATTATTTAGTTGTAGCTACAGTTAGAGTAGAAGGTAGATGGGACAAAAAGAAAATGGCAACAGCAAGTAAGAGAGAGGTAAAAGTGTATAAACTAAGGGAGGAGGAAGTTAGGGTGAGATATAAGCAAATATTGGCAGAAAGGTGGGCTAGTGCAAGTATGAGAAGTGAGATGGGGGGGTTGAAGAGAGTTGGGATAGTTTTTAAAAATACAGTATTAGAATGTGGGGCAGAAGTGTGTGGCTATAGGAGGGTGGGTGCAGGAGGAAAGAGGAGTGAGTGGTGGAATAAAGAAGTAAAGGGTGTGATAAAAGAGAAAAGGTAGCTTATGAGAGGTTTTTACAAAGCAGAAGTGTTGTAAGAAGAGCAGAGTATATGGAAAGTAAAAGAAAGGTGAAGAGAGTGGTGAGAGAGTGCAAAAGGAGAGCAGATGAAAGAGTGGGAGAGGCACTGTCAAGAAATTTTGCGGAAAATAAGAAAAAGTTTTGGAGTGAGATAAACAAGTTAAGAAAGCCTAGGGAACGAATGGATTTGTCAGTTAAAAACAGAGTAGGGGAGTTAGTAGATGGGAAGCTGGAGGTATTGGGTAGATGGTGGGAATATTTTGAGGAACTTTTAAATGTCGATGGAAAAAGGGAGGCGGTAATTTCATGCACTGGCCAGGGAGGTATAACTTCGTTTAGGAGTGAAGAAGAGCAGGAGGCGAGTGTGGGAGAGGTGTGTGAGGCATTACGTAGAATGAAAGGGGTAAAGCAGCTGGAACTGACGGGATTATGACAGAAATGTTAAAAGCAGGGGGGGATATAGTGTTGGAGTGGTTGGTATTTTTGTTTAATACCAACCAACTGTGAAACAGAAACCTGAAACTGTTTTACATGATGGTAGGATTGCTGGTGTCTTTTTCTGTCTCATAAACACGCTGGATAACAGGTATATCTAGCTACTTCTACTTACACTTTAGGTCACACTACACTGGCATACACATGCATATATATACATACAAACATCTAGGTTTTTCTTCTTTTCTTAATAGCTCTTGTTCTTTTATTTTCTCTATTGTCCATGGGGAAGTGGAAAAGAATCTTTCCTCCGTAAGCCATGCGTGTCGATGAGGCGACTAAGATGCCGGAGCAATGGGCTAGTAACCCCTTCTCCTGTACAAATCTACTAAAAACGAGAAGAAGAAAAACTTTATAAAATTGGGTTGTCTGAATGTGCGTGGATGTAGTCGGATGATAAGAAAGAGATGATTGCCGATGTTATGAATGAAAAGAAGTTGATGTCCTGGCCCTAAGCGAAACAAAGCTGAAGGGGGTAGGCGAGTTTCAGTGGGGAGAAATAAATGGGATTAAGTCAGGAGTATCTGAGAGAGTTAGAGCTAAGGAAGGTAGCAATAATGTTGAAGGATCAGTTATGGAAGGAAAAGAGGGAATATAAATGTGTAATTCAAGGATTATGTGGATTAAAATAAGGGTCGGATCGAAAAGTGGGTCATAATAAGCGTGTATGCACCTGGAGAAGAGAGGAGGTAGAGGAGAGAGATTTTGGGAGATGATAAGCAATGTATAGGAACTTTTGAACCAAATGAGAGAGTAATTGTGGTAGGGGACCTAAATGCTAAAGTGGGAGAAACATGCAGAGAGGGTGTAGTAGGTAAGTTTGGGGTGCCAGGTGTAAATGATAATGGGAGCCCTTTGATTGAACTTTGTATAGAAAGGGGTTTAGTTATAGGTAATACATATTTTAAAAAAAAGAGGATAAATAAGTATACAAGATATGATGTAGGGCGTAATGACAGTAGTTTGTTGGACTATGTATTGGTAGATAAAAGACTGTTGAGTAGACTTCAGGATGTACATGTTTATAGAGGCTACAGATATATCAGATCACTTTTAGTTATAGCTACAGTGGGAGTAAAAGGTAGATGGGATACAAGGAAAATAGAATCAGTAAGTAAAAGAGAGGTGAAGGTTTATAAACTAAAAGAGGAGGCAGTTAGGGTAAGATATAAACAACTATTGGAGGATAGATGGGCTAGTGAGAGTGTAGGCAATGGGGTCGAAAATGTATGGGGTAGATTTAAAAATGTAGTGTTAGAGTGTTCAGCAGAAGTTTGTGGTTACAGGCGAGTGGGTGCGGAGGGAAGAGGAGCGATTGGTGGAATGATGATGTAAAAGAGAGTAGTAAGGGAGAAAAAGTTAGCATATGAGAGGTTTTTACAAAGTAGAAGTGATGCAAGGAGGGAAGAGTATATGGAGAGAAAAAGAGAGGTTAAAAGAGTGGTGAAGCAATGTAAAAAGAGCAGATGAGAGAGTGGGTGAGATGTTATCAGCAAATTTTGTTGAAAATAAGAAAAGTTTTGGAATGAGATTAATAAGTTGAGGAAGCCTAGAGAACAAATGGATTTGACAGTTAAAAATAGGAGAGGAGAGTTATTAAATGGAGAGTTAGAGGTATCGGGAAGATGGAGAGAATATTTTGAGGATTTGTTAAATGTTGATGAAGACAGGGAAGCTGTGATTTCGTGTGTAGGGCAAGGAGGAATAACATCTTGTAGGAGTGTGGAAGAGCCAGTTGTGGGTGTAAGGGAAGTTCGTGAGGAAGTGGGTAGAATGAAAGGGGTAAGGCAGCTGGGATTGATGGGATAAAGATAGAAATGTTAAAAGCAGGTGGGGATATAATTTTGGAGTGGTTGGTGCTATTATTTAATAAATGTATGGAAGAGGGTAAGGTACCTAGGGATTGGCAGAGAGCGTGATTGTTCCTTTGTATAAAGGCAAAGGACAAAAGAGAGTGCAAAAATTATAGGGGAATAAGTCTGTTGAGTGTACCTGGTAAAGTGTATGGTAGAGTTATTATTGAAAGAATTAAGAGTAAAACAGAAAGCAGGATAGCAGATGAACAAGGGGCTTTAGGAAAGGTAGGGGTGTGTAGACCAAGTGTTTACAGTGAAACATATAGGTGAACAGTATTTGGATAAGGGTAAAGATGTTTTTGTGGCATTTATGGATTTGGAAAAGGCGATGATAGGGTAGATAGGGGCAATGTGGCAGATGTTGCAGGTGTATGGAATAGGAGGAAGGTTACTGAAAGCAGTGAAGAGGTTTTATGAGGATAGTGAGGCTCAGGTTAGTGTGTAGGAGGGAAGGGACTATTTCCCGGTAAAAGTAGGTCTTAGACAGGGTTGTGTAATGTCACCATGGTTGTTTAATATATTTATAGATGGGGTTGTAAAAGAAGTAAATGCTAGGGTGTTGGGAGAGAGGGGATTAAATTATGGAGAATTAAATGCAAATGGGAGTTGACACAGTTACTTTTTGCTGATGATACTGTGCTTATGGAGATTCTAAAGAAAAGTGCAAAGGTTAGTGGACAAGTTTGGGAGAGTGTGTAAAGGTAGAAAGTTAAAAGTGAACATAGATAAGAGTAAGGTGATGAGGGTATCAAACGATTTAAATAAAGAAAAATTGATATCACATTGGAGAGAGGGATTATGGAAGAAGTAAATGTTTTCAGATATTTGGGAGTTGATGTGTCAGCGGATGGGTTTATGAAGGATGAGGTTAACCATAGAATTGATGAAGGAAAAAAGGTGAGTGGTGCATTGAGGTATCTGTGGAGACAAAAACGTTATCCATGGAGGCAAAGAAGGAATGTACGAAAGTATAGTGGTACCAACACTCTTATATGGGTGTGAAGCATGGGTTGCAAATGCTGCAGCGAGGAGGAGGCTGGAGGCAGTGGAGATGTCCTGTCTAAGGGCAATGTGTGGTGTAAATATTATGCAGAAAATTCGGAATGTGGAAATTAGGAGAAGGTGTGGAGTTACTAAAAGTATTTGTCAGAGGGCTGAAGAGGGTTGTTGAGGTGGTTTGGTCATTTAGAGAGAATGGATCAAAGTAGAATGACTTGGAGAGCGTATAAATCTGTAGGGAAGGAAGGCGGGGTAGGGTCGTCCTAGAAAAGGTTGGAGGGAAGGGGTAAAGGAGGTTTTGTGGGCGAGGGGCTTGGACTTCCAGCAAGCATGTGTGAGCGTGTTAGATAGGAGTGAATGGAGACGAATGGTTTTTGGGACATGACGATCTGTTGGAGTGTGAGCAGGGTAACATTGTGTGAAGGGATTCAGGGAAACCAGTTAATTGATTTAGTTGGACTTGAGTCCTGGAAATGGGAAGTACAATGCCTGCACTTTAAAGGAGGAGTCTGGGATAGTGACAGCTGGGAGGGACTATTCTCAGCTGTCGTATCTGAGCGCATCTGCAAAGACAATGATTAAGTATGAGTGAGGTGAAAGTGTTGAGTGATGATGAAAATATTTTCTCTTTGGGGATTTTCTTTCTTTTTGGGTCACCCTGCCTCGGTAGGAGACAGCCGACTTGTTGAAAAAAAAAAAAAAGATAGTAAGTTTACTCAAATTACAATCTGGGGATATTACATTGGGATATGTTGAAAGTATTTTGTAGGTTGGTCATATCAATAGTAAATATTTAAATTATATTATGGGAAAATAACATTGAGTGTTGTTGAAAGTAGTTTACAGTATGTATAAGAATGCTACAATTTGGTGTAAGGTAGTATTGTTTTGGGCAGGTATTTATACTACAATGTAGTATTAATTAATTTATGAACTTTTGGTATGTAGTTTTGAAGTTTTAAGATTTAGGTAATTGGGAGATTTTTTGGTTAAATTGAGTATTTAGTTTAGGGTGAGTAGGGGATTTTTGAGAAGTGTCATAAAAGGCGACTGAAATGCCTGGGAGCAAGGGACTAGTAACCCCTTCTCCGGTATAAAGTACTAAATATAAAATAAAGAAAAGCTTTTGTTTCTTCTTTTTCAGGTCACCCTGCCTGGGTGGGAAACGGCCGTTGTATTAAAAAAAATAATTAGAAATCAGTTTGAGCATTTGCAATGATTTTACTGCAACTGCAAATCAGCTTTTATGAGTAATTAATTGGTTCCAAAGTGCCAGTATCATAAGCCCAGAACATAAGTCAGAGATATACTTTAAAGCATTCTTTATTTTTTCAGGTTGCAGAAAAGGTTGCTTTTCTTCCGGTATTATAGCATTAATCGTCACAAGATGACTGTGTTAACCCCAGCATACCATGCCGAGACTTACCCCTGATGATCA
>WNWK01038708.1:0-17807 GCA_009830355.1 Cherax destructor | reverse complement strand
GGGGCAAAAAAAGGGGATGGGTTTGGGGCTAAGTTGAGATAGGAGGGGTGTTGGGGGTTGTTAGATATAGGATGGGTGTTGGAGTGCTAAGTTAGAGTATAGGATGGGTGTTGGAGTGCTAAGTTAGAGTATAGGATGGGTGTTGGAGTGCTAAGTTAGAGTATAGGATGGCGTCCACTTGCTACCCTTGTTCACTGGTTTTTCCTCCTACTTTTCCGGATTATAACTGTTTGTTTTTATTCTCTAAACAAAATGTGCCCAAAAAGTTGTTTCCATCTCAAGATACGACGTAGCGCCATTTCTGATCCAAGCGTCAGGACGGTCATATTTGGTGCCTCGTTTATTTCTCACTTCTCTAAGAATTTTCCTCAAGGAGCACCTCAGCCTCAATACCTGCGTCATCAATGATGCTACGAATTTGTGTCGTTCTTTGACAATATCTAGTCAATTATCAGCCCATCAGCATCATCAAGGCCCTTGACAATTAATTCACTGGACAACAACAACAAAAATTTTTGTCAAAGATATTTGAAGTTATTTAGGGTATTTTGCGGTTCCTGAGTTTGTGAGATATTGCATACCTACCCTCAATTAACAGAGAACTTAGCCATAGCGCGTTTATATGTACGTATATGTAGTGACAATTTGTATTTTAATAAATATTAGAATTTTATTTTTACATAATTTAATATTTAAAGAAAGGAGTTGTGTCAACAACGACCACGTGACAATATTCTTCACGAAGAGTCTGCTTAAACAATCCCAATTCATTTTGCTACATTTATGGCGAATACTCTTTGAAAACACAAACAAAAAACATCACAGATTTTGTAAAAAAACTTATCTTGCTTATTTTGGAGTGGCGCTTGGAGAACAAGGCAAGACTTGGGTTCTCATATGGTGCGCAAAACCTGTGTGGAATGCTGACCACAGTGGAAAAATAGTCAAATGAAAAGTTTAAACTTGAGTGTGTCTAAGGTGCGGAGAGCCGAAAATCGCCCACGACGATTGTTATTTCTGTATGGTGAATGCGAAAGGTTTCAATCGATATAAGAATGTCAAGTAGGAATATCCTAATTTGGAGTCAGCAAGGAGAGCTGTGCCACACAGCGAAGATGTTACCATACCAGTGTTTACAACACTGCCTGACCTTACCTTGTCAGATGTTGAAGAAATACAGGATGTAACACATGTGATAGCATTTCAACACCTCAGCAGTTCTCCCAAGAAGAACGCAGTGATCTGATACCTGACGTTAATCTGTCAAAGCAAACATCTGAACTTTTAGCATCCAGACTAAGAGAAAAGAACTGTCTACAGCAAGACGTTAAAATAACAGCTTATCGGACAAGAGAGGTTGAACTCTTTCCTTACTTCAGTTAAGATGAAGAACTTGTGTACTGCAATAACATCACTTTACTTCTTCGAAAGGGACTTGAATATTGACCAGGAGACTGACGGCTGTTTATAGACAGCTTCATTAGAAGCTTGAAATGTGTCTTATTGAGCAGTGGCAACCAACGTGCAGCTCTTTCTATTACTCACTCAAGAAAACTATGCTGATGACCAACATAGAAAAAAATCGTAAATAGTAGTATCTGAACTATCTTACTATGTTAACCTGTTATTATATAGATTGAGGTGTTAGTATGTATTACATAATCTGACTTTTGCATGATCTAAAAAATAATTTCATTCCGATTTGCAAGTTAGCCCCTCCTGATCAATGTGAGGGAAAGGTTCATTAGATAGTAAGGGTGGAAGTATGAATGAATCGTGGTGGTAGTTTGTAGGGCAGTATGTTTGTTAGGTAGGTGCATCGTTCCCGCTACCCCCCCTTCCCCGCCCTTCTGCACCCGGTGGGAGGTGAAGAGTGTCTCACCGACCGGTGGTCAGTCACTTGCCCTGCGACTCCCATCAAATCTGAAAGTATTCGTTCCACTCTTGTTTAATTTATTATGTGTTTGTGTTAATTGGGTTTCAATAAGAGCTTCACTCTTGTTTATATCTTTATGTTGCAAATTCTTTCTGTCCTGATTTGGACTTAAGTAGTGTAACATCATTTAATCCTCACCACATGGTGGCATGGTGGCCAGCGCTCCTGCTTCACGCACGGAGGGCCCAGGATCAATTCCCGGCGGGGGCCGAAACATTTCGAAGTGTTTCGTTACACACACACACACACACATACGTACAACAGGCCTAGTGTCTAATCGACATGTGCCTAGGACAAAATGGTAACTAACCATAAAAGGCTGTACGACTGTCATGTGAGTGATTTCCCTCGTGGTGTGTAATTTTGTATTTCTTTATTTTAGTTTTGATTGTCGCCTCGGGTCATGTGACACAGGCGAGATAAGAGGGGCAGCATAGATCTCGACAAGATCAGAGTGTCAGTCTGATATCTCTACCTACACTGGTCCCCTTCCACTCGTAGCCAACACACAATCATCTACACACCATTCTAGCAGCCGTTCCCCATTCATAACTCCAGTGTTTCATGATGGTTCTTTACTGGCGACTCAACTGCTTCAAAAGTGTTGTGGTGGTCAGAGGATCATAGTACCTCTGTTCGTCAGAATCTCTACTCGTGTTGGGGTCACGTCCCCCTTCCCATCCCCCCATCATCATCAACAAAGGCTCGGCGTTTCAAACCACGACTCAGAGCTATGTGCCCAGAACATCTGCAGGACACCATTCTTCACTACGTATTATGTACATATTATCTTTGAGTCACTAATAATTTATATTTTGGAGCAATTAGCCCTTCAGGATCTTTCAATTCTCAAAGTGGATACATATGTCCTGCCCGCTCACGGGCGAAGGCGCTTTCCCAGTAACATCGCCCGCTTAGCCTAACCTTTGACTGCCGTGAACTCCCGTCCTCCATTTATATCGCGGGCCATCGCCTAGAGGTCCGTAAAATGGTCCCTACTCCCCAATAGTGTTGAAATTGTTGGCGCTTTGACACCCCGCTAAATACTGCAGATCTGCGGAGGAGTGCCCGGTCTGCGGTGCTGCAGATCATGCCGATACATCTTGCAGCCTTCCCCCCACTTGTCTCAGTTGCATTGAACTTCATCCTTCTCTTTCCCGCTGATGTCAGGTCTATCTTAATGAACGAGAAATCCGTTGTCTACCATTACCTCGACTTTCCCTATGTGTGCGGTTTGGAAGAAGGTACAGAAGTTGTGTAGCAAGTACGCTCCAGACCTTGTTCCCGTTTTGCGGGTTGCATAACTTCTTGAAGTTGCCACGGAAATCGGGAACTATCTTGTCCGTGTCTCCCAAGGGCTTCACCTCGGTCCCTCGTTTCTCGCGTCAAAGTCTACAGGGAGCAATTGCCCTTGGATTTCTTTTCTAATGGAATGGAGCCGTATAGAGCTAGAGTCCATTCTTTCTGCTTGCCAGTCATCGACAGCTGGGCCTGATGATATTCATATCTGTATGCTACAGAATCTACATTCTACAGCCCTTACAGTCCTTTTGCGTCTTTTCAATCTTATTTGGACACGAGGGGTTCTCCCTCAACGATGGAAATCTGCCATTGTACTACCGTTTCGCAAACCAGGCACCTCGGGGCTTGAAATCTCTCACTATCGTCCCATTGCTCTGACCAGTTTAGTCTGCAAGGTGATGGAACGATTGGTGAATAGACGTCTGATATGGTATTTGGAGACTCACAATAGTCTTTCTCCTCGCCAATATGGCTTTTGCAAGGGCCGCTCTACTTTGGACCCCTTGCTCCACTTAGATATATTTGCGAAATGCCTTTGCTAATAAACACTCCGTCCTAGCAGTCTTTTTTTGATCTCGAGAAGACATATGACACCGCTTGGAGGTATAGCACCTTAGCCCAGGCCCACTCCTTAGGCCTCCACGGTTGTTACAAAATGACACGATATCTATTAGTAATAGACATCTCCAGTGAACACTAGAAAGGATAGCCCTTCTAGCATCCAGCCTGTTACTGGGCTTTTGCAACAAAGTCAGTATCCTGGTCCAGTTATCCAGCATATTATATATCTTAAGAGGATTACAGCTGGTAGGGTACTAACCGACGAAATATATTTAAAAGGTTTATTATCAAAGTGAGTGTCTAGGGTTTCGAAGTAAATAAATGTACATATGATCAGGATGTTCATTAAGTTATGAATTAGGAGATTAATTAGGAGGTTAGCTCCTACAATGCTCTCATATACAAGGCTGTGCTGAGGGCACATATATCCAAATGACTCTAAAGTACCATCAGGTACAATGTCAGTAATTACAATAATACAGATATATGCAAATAAGAATATATGAGTGTATGAGTGATCTCCAGGTAACTCTTAGGACTCGACTCAACCAGTGTCCGACTGAACTTCTCATAAGCTAGCTTCTCTAACTGACAATCAGAACAGCTTGATTGTCCAGTAAAATGACCAATTTGTAGAATAGCAAATATAACAGGCAACAGCAACACAGCGTCAAGAATCAGGAGATAGAAAATCGACCCTAACTGGGGACCATCAATAGATCCTCCAAAACAGTCACAAAACTCCTTTCTACTGAAGCTAGGTTCAGCATGAACAATCCCAAACTGTGGCGGTGCACAGATGCCTTATCGAATTAGGTCCAGAGCTATAGCTTGAGATCTGAGTTTTATCAGAGTGTCAATGTGACATACAACCCAGAACAACGTCGAAAATCAGTCTAGTCTATCCTCTGTGAACAGAGTTACACAAAGACCTGAGAAGTATGTTTCGTCTCACCACCGAACACATACTCTACCACACAGAGTCTAAATGGCGAGAAAACAAGCAGAGACTGGAGAGAGGTGTTGTCTCAACGATGTCCAGCTGCGTAGTGCTCACGAGGAAGGAGCAGCAGCCACCCACCTCAGGTGGAATCACGTGACTCCCTCCCAGCAATTAGACGCCGGCAGTATAACAAGCCTAGTGTCATATTCGGTAGTTTGCCAACTCCAGGGCAGCTACTGTTACAAAATGACACGATATCTATTAACAATAGATATATCCAGTGAACACTAGAAAGGATAGCATTTCTAGCATCCAGCCTGTTACTGGGCTTTTGCAACAAAGTCAGTATCCTGGTTCAGTTATCCGACATATTATATAGATTAAGGGGATTGCAACTGATAGGGTACTAACCAAAGTAAATGATTTAAAAGATTTATTAACAAAGTGAGAAAATCTAGGGTAGCAAAGTAAATCAAATATGAAGATATTAAGATATCAATTAGGATAATTAGGAGGGTAGCTCCTACACTGCTCTCATATACAATAAGTCTGTGCTGAGGGCACATATATATAAATGACTCAGAGGTACCATCAGGTACAATGTCAGTAATAACAATAATATATATATAAATAATAATAAATGTGTGTACGAGTGTGCTCCCGGTAACTATGACTCGACTCAACCAGTGTACGACAGAACAACTTCTCATAAGCTAGCTGTACTAAACTGACAATCTGAACAGCTTGATTGTCTAGTAAAATGACCACTTCGCAGAACAGCACTATAACAGGCAACAGCAACACAGCATCAGGAACAAGGAGATAGAAAATCGACCCTAACTGGGGACCATCAGTAGATCCTCCAAAACAGTCATAAAACTCCCTTTCTACTGAAACTAGGTTCAGCATAAACAATCCCAAACTGTGGCGGTGCACAGATGCCTTATCGAAGTAGGTCCAGAGCTATAGCTTGAGACCTGAGTTTTATCAAAGAGTGTCAAAGTGACACACAACCCAGAACAATGTCGAATAATCACTGTCTAGTCTATTCTCTGTGAACAGAGTTACACAGAGTTCTGAGAAGTATGATTCGCCTCACCAACAAATGCATACTCTACCCAACAGAGTCTAATGTCGAGAACAACAAGAGTGAGAAGTTGACTCGACGAAGGGCAGCAGGCCAGAGAGAGAGGAAGGAGGAACAACCACCCAGCTCAGGTGTGTCCAGAGACTGACTCCCCCCCGCAACTAGACGCCGGCAGCATAACAGTAGTTTGCCAACACCAAGGCAGTTACTACACACTCTCGAGCACAACAAAATATAATATCCTACCTAATATATATATAGCTAAGTTAAATAATAGTCTAATAATAATATAAAGCAAAATATTAACGATTTAGCTATTATCGAGAATATTAGCAATATAAAATTATAGAAAATGGAAATGTACATTATATACATTGAGGCTCAGTTCAAGGGGCGCAATACTCCCCATCACGACAAACGGTCGCACTAGGAGAAGTAATAATGTCTCAAACACATGTATTACAGAAAATATATAAATATATCAGAGTCACTCAGGTGTCACGGCAAGTTAACACTTAAATTACTTTTCTACAGTGTCAATATCACTAAGATGGGATTCGCTGCTCAGCCTTGGCTGGGGCAGGTACTGGGGCTGCTCTCTCGTTGTGCTGTGACGCTTGTACCTTCATAGCAGAATAGCGGTACAGTATCGTAGACGAGTGAACACTGTATGCATTGAGTTGCTACAAGGAGCTATATACCAGTCTAACGCATCTGTACTTCTACCTGCTATAATCCGTGACAAATACGGCATTGATAATCAAGATATCTATGGAGTGGCGCTCAACGGAAGCAAGAGAATCTTCGTCAAGCTGACAACTGGCCAAGTATATGACGAGCTTGTTGATAAATTCGAGGACAAGAGCTTACAAATTAACACGGCAGTGGTGGTGAGGATGAAAGATGTCTCTCAGCAATACATATGGATTAAAGTTCGCAATTTGCCATTTGAGGCGCAGGAAATTGATGTGAGGGACGCATTTAAGCATTATGGCGTCATACATGCAGCAGTTATGGGACGATGGAATGATGGACAGTATGAGGGTGTGCCAGAGGGACATATAGTCTCAAAATGACTTTAAGAAGACCTATACCCTCGTACATTGTGTTACATGAATTTCGAACACAAGTATATGTAACATATGCTGGGCAGAGGAGGACTTGTCGCATTTGTGACTCTTATGAGCACATGGCGGCGGATTGTGACAGACGACAAGGACGGCGACCGATTGTGGAGAGAGGGAAGGAGGAAGGTATGGAAGCACTACTGAAACCACAAGAAGAGGAGAGGTGGGAGAGACGACAAAGTGGAGTGATATCGTGAAGGAGACTGTAGACGAGTGTCTCACGTTATCGGTGGGCACGCAGGACACCTTGGGAGCAATTGGTGAGGAGGGTGCCCTTGACTTTGATATAGAAACGGCAATACCTGAACTGGTGAGTGAATTGTTGGATGGTTCTCACAGTCCAACAGTGGAGGAACAGTGCAGGGAGTGGAGGAGATATTATGTGAGGTGGGAGACTTGGGGGACGACAGTCCTGGTAGAGAGGGTTTTGAGGTGCAGGAGGTGCAGGTGATGATACACAATGAGGACAGGGACTCAGACATGGAGGTGCATACGGATTCTCGGAAGAGATCCATGGCCATGGGGGAGGACGACGTCCTTACCCCGGCGCAGAGGGTATGTAAAAAGTATCGGTTGACGTTAAGAACAGGAAAGAGAAACAAGCAAAACGGTATGGGGAAGGTAAAGATGTTAGGAATGGGGATAAAAGTAAAGGAACAGGACAAGGTATCATGAAATTGGAAGGAAGAAAACAGGACGATCCAAGGGAAAACCCCCTTTAATGTTTTCAGGAGTTTAACTTTAAATGTAAATGGAGCTAAAGCAGAGATAAAAAGGAAATGGTTACAGGTAAGTCTTCAAAGATATGCTGTGGATGTAGCTTTCATACAGGAGCATAATTATCGGTATGGGAGGGAATTGACTGTGCCTGGATATAGTGTGTATGCGGGTAGTGCGGGGTCTTTCAAGGGTGGAGTGGCGGTCTTAGTTAAGGAGAACAGCCCTTTTCAGTTGTTGAGATGGGAAGAGGGTAGTGAGGGTAGAGTTGTAAGGGTGGATGGCATGTGGGGTGGTGTACGGGTTTCTTTCATTGGGGTGTATCTCCCGGCTATTAGTAATAGGAGGGTAAAGGAGGAGTATGTGAGGAACCACTTAATTTATTTATTGAGGGGATTGCCTGAGGTAGTAGTAATGGGAGGAGACTGGAACTGCATTATAAGGGAGAGGGATGTGGAACCAAAAGGGGGAGGATGTGTTTTGAGTGTATTAAGGGATGTGCTTGGGAGTGTGGGAGTGGTTGATGTGGTGGGAGGAGGAGGTTTGATTGATTACACTTTTGTCCGACGAGGGTATGCGGCCCGTCTGGATCGAATATATGTTTCCAGGGTAATAAGTGTGGGTGGGGTTCAATGTGTGGATGTAGGATATTCGGACCATAGAGGTGTGTTAGTTAAATTGGATTGGAAGGGTATGGTGAAGTGGTGTGTTTGATATTGGAAATTGAATGTGAAATTAATGGAAGGGGAAGAAGAAGTGTATAATTTTGGGATATGGTGGAAACTATTATGGGAGAAAGGTCGGTTAGAGGAGGACATAGTTGCATGGTGGGTAGACGTAGCGAAACCTGCCATTCAGAAATATTATAGGATAAGAGGAAGGGAGGTAGAGCAATGGAAGTATGGGTTGCAAAAGTATTTGGAGGGACAATTAGAGGAGTGCTGCACAGGGAGGAATGATAAACAGATGGTGGAAATGAGAAGTATTAAAGATAGGTTAAGGGAAATACAAAATGAACGATTTGATGCAATCCGTGTGAGAGGAGGAATGGAAGAGGTGTTGTGGGGGGATAAACCTTCGGCGTGCGTGTTGAGGAAATATAGGAAACGTAGAAATGGTATGTTAATAAACACTTTGGAAGTTCAGGATGAAATCGAGGGATATAAAAGGGGCAAATAATGAAAACAACAGAGGCAATGAGTATGTATGCGAGTGTATGGTTTCGAGAATATTTTAAAGCAAATTTTGGAGTGCATAAGGATGTGAGTAAGCTATTAGATAGTGTTGAATCTGTTGTAACGAAAGAAGATAGGATGGGAATATGTGGTGCAATAAGTGAAGATGAGATTTTAGAAGCATTAAATGGTATGAGTATGCGTAAGTCACCAGGAGTGGATGGATTGCCTAATGACTTTTATGTGGTGAATTGGGAAGCATTAAGGGAATGTGTGGTGCGTTTATTTAATGGTATGAAGGAAAAAGGATGCATGGGTGAATCTCAAAGAACAGGAGTGGTAGTGTTGATACGTAAGGATGGGGTTGGAGAGACTATTAGGAATTATAGGGCCCTGTCTATGATGTGTGCGGATTATAAGTTGTTTGCGAAAGTGTTAGGGAATAGGATTAAGAGAGTAATTGGTAAAGTAATAGAAAAAGGGCAATATGGTATTCCGGGGCGGTGTATAAATGAGGGTTTGCATAATATTATTGATTTTATTGATGAAAGTGAGGGGGAGGAGTCTTGGCAGTGGATTGAGAGCGGCGTATGATAGCGTTGATAGGAAATGTTATGGGGCATTATGAGAAAGCAGGGTTTTGGTGAGGAGATAGTGCAATGGGCAGAATTATTGTATAGTGATGCGAGATTGCGAGTGCAAGTGAATGGGAAGTTAGGTGGTACAGTATGTATGGGTAAAGGCTTGAGGCAGGGGTGTCCCTTGTCTCAAATGTTATTTGCTTGCTTACAAAATCCGATGTATCAAGTGGTGAATGAAGGGCTAGGAACAGGAGGTGGGGAGGGTTTGGGGCTGAATAGCGGGTCAAAGATTGTTGGATACGTGGATGACACAACTATTTTGGTGAAGTGTGAGGAAGAGCTGGTTAGAGTAAGTGCGGTTTTGGAGGAATTTGGAAAGGCAACAGGAATGAGCATAAATTTGTGTAAGTCTAAGTTGCTTGAGATAGGTGCTTGGGTAGGGGGATGGTTGGTAGAAGGTGTGGTTGGAATGTGGTTGAAAGCTTAAAGATTTGTGGTATCGTGTTTATGGATAGTTATGAGAGAGCGCGTCAAGTAAATGCAGAGAATGTAATAAGAGGCGCAATGAGAAGGATGGGAGGTTGGAGTGTAGGGGATACGACTATTTTTCAGAGGGTTATTGTGGTAAACACCTTGCTGTATAGTAAAATTTGGCATGTTGCGGCGATTTATCCAATTTTAAGGGAAGATGTGGTTGGTTTCGTGAGAAAAGTCTTGAGGTACGTATGGGGATATGGGAAACACTGGTTGGGTAAGGATGTGGTGGTGAAGAAAGTGAGATGTGGGGGTCTGGGGTTAATTAATTTGGAAATGCGCGTAAGGGGAATGTATGTCAAAGGTTGCTATCTGAGAAAAGGGGGTCCAATGGGTAAAAGGGTAGATAATGTTATGCGTAATGTGAGGAAGTGGTGGCGGGGGAAGGATTTAGTACATTGTGAGGATATGTTGCGCACAATGATGCATGCTAGGAACCCGAAGAGGATCAAAGTAGCGACATTGGAAAGAGCTGGTGAAGGTAGAGTTGTGGTAGAGGGAATGTCTAATTTCCCTGTGTATGATTGGGTAGGTATATGGGGAGGTTTAAAGGGAATGAAATTGAAACCAAGGGTGAAGGAAGTGATGTACAGACTCCTGCACGGAATATTGGCTTCGAAATCAGCGTTATTTAGGATGGGAGTGCTGGGGGACGCTCGATGTGAATTTTGTGGGGAAGAAGACACTGCTTATCATGGGGTGTATTTTTGCGAACATCTGGGGACTATCAGGGAGTGGCTGGCACGGTTAATAAGGATGATGGGTGGGGGTGGGATACATCCATTGAAATTCCTGAGTTTAGATATAGGGGGGGTACGAACAGATGTTCGTAGGGGTTTATTGTACATGGCAGTTGATTTTGTAAATACCTCATGGGGAATGAAGGGAATGACTGGACAGGAACGGATAAGGGCCATTGCAGCGAATATGTACCGAACTAAGTGTAGGAATAGGTTAGTATATGGAACGGCATGGACGAGGTGTTTTCAGGATGTGTATGGGGATTTTACGGTACAACAGTTGTTGGATTTACGATGACGGTGTAGGTGAAGAGGGGCTGTTCTTCTGGGGTGTAAGGTAAGGGTGAATGAACAAAGTTTGTGTTGGCAGTACGGGTGACAACAGGGTACAAATTTTTTTTTTGACAGATGACCATAGGTGTTGTATGTGTGGAATGGAATTAGGAACGTTATTAAAAGGGGAAAATTAAAGGTGGTTAAAACTGTGGTGACTCCTGTTTTTCTTTGTATTTGATGTTTGTTTTTTGTTTGCCTGCTTTGCATTTTATGGATTTGGTTGCAGTACTATGATAATCATACCTGTAGTACAGGATACAAGATGTAACAGGGAAAATTTTATGTATGCACTGGTGGATGGAGAGATGATAAGTTTGGCATATATTTGATTGTAATCATTATTGTGTTTCTGGTATGACTAGACTATAGCATACCTTCACAGAGGAATGTCACTTTGTATATAATAGGTAATACTGTTTTGACCTATTTTATTATGGATAAAATAATGTCCGGGGAGTTTATTGTGGTATTGGCTTTAACATAATTGATACGTAGCACGTTGCATTTACATTAATGTATAGTGGTTGATAAAGAAATTATTAACGGGTTTTTTTTTTTATATTTTATTTAAAACAGTACATACAATACATGTCATGACAAAATCGCATATTGAAACATATACATAAGCTCCTCACCCTACCAGAAAACGAAACACAAATATAATCAATCTCCTTCATATTAACCTATTTACTAGGTTGTCTTATCTTTACTGGAAAATATCAGAATACAACTACAAACTGCAGCAAAACTATACACAAAACAAAAACTGCCTTTACCTAACCACACCTCAATACCCATCTCCCTGCTCACACATGTTACAAAATTAAATACCACAACTGCCTTAATAAAAATTAAAAATCATATTACATTCCATAAACACACATGAACAATACTGTCTCTGCAAAAGTCTTACCCAAACAGTCCGAAGACCTGGTATCACTGTAATACACCAAATAACATGAAACCATTACATCTCTACCATGTACACTTGTAAACCCACTTCCATTCCCTTTTTTTTTTTTTTCCTTTTTTAATGAAATACTCTTCCGAGTCAGACGTAAGTCATAATTCAAGTCACAAACAACATCTTATTAAACTTGTAATTGTGTACTATCCTAACACCCCTTTTTTTTTTTTTTTTTATTTAAACATATCTCAATACAGCTGTAAAAACCTCATCCATATTATATACAAAAAATTTTTCCTTTGACCTAACAACACCTCGAACAAAATCCCAACACCCTACACACACATTACTAATATTAATCAAACTTAACTGTCATTACAATGTAAGACACCACTATATTACATTCAACGATCACTTAAGATCAAAAACCTAACTCTTCAAACGTCTGGAGCCTTACCTAACCTACTGCTGTATACCACAACAGTGCTCCTAGAACCTGGTGCATATCAAATAAAACCTCCCCATACTCATACATTCCAAGGTTTACCACCACCATGTCATGCTTGAACCTTATGACATTCCCTGTGTTTGACACAGACAAAACACAAAAATTACCCCGGTGGTAGCTGAAAAAGTTAACACAAGGAAAATAATATTTCTCCACCACACACACGCACCCAACATACATCCAAACACCTGCCATACGTGACACAATGTCCATACACCAACACACGGATCTCACTCACACAGGCGGCATCTCTAATAGTGATCTTCCAATATATATATATATTGTTTTTTCCTTTAATTTAGTCAACAAAGGTTTGCTTTGACTCACAAATATTAACGGTTTGGGGATTTGCTGGTTCGGATATTGTATGTCCCGATAAGAATTAGTGAATGTTCTCTGAATAACAGCAAAGGGAAGTAATGTGTATTAAAGTACCTTGCTGTATTTTTATATTATGTTAAGGTGTGATGCACAGTGTACTGAGATGTCAGTGTGACACAGTTATAGTGTGGTGCACAGTGTACTGAGGTGTCAGTGAGACACAGTTATAGTTTGCATGTTGCATCTTGAGGACAGCAATACTGTGGTTTAGGATTACCTGTGCTATTCTTAACTAAATTTATTGGTAGTGTGATACCATATAATTGTATATGAAGTCCTTAGTGTTATTTTTGTGTTTTATTTTTATAATTTATTTACTTGTCAGAATGCAGGAGGATGCATAGACAATAATATTAATGGGCAATGTACAGTTATGATTGTACAACTGAGTGTAGGATTCAAAGGGTAGGGTGTGTTATGTATAATTATTTTTGATTTCATCAAAGATTTCGGGGGGGGGAGAGCTTTATGTTAGAAAAGTCCAAGGGGGGCATATTAATCGGTGATTGTTCATCGAGGCCTTTGATATGTTGTATGTTCACGAGCGATAGAGTTATGTATTATCCAGGGTTTTTGGAGTTTCATGTTTTGACTAGTGGTTGTTTTGTTCATAGAGGCACCTTGAAGTAATGGGGAAATTATGATTGTGCTTTAGTGTCAAGTGTAATGAGGTGAGGTGCTATGTTGTTTGGCATATGTAAATTATGTTGATAATTATAAGCGTTCATATGTTTGGAACGCTCTTATTTATGTAATATGTACATATACCTGTCTCGTAATGTAATGTCAGGATTAGAATTAAGGAATATTATTAGAATAACAGCAAAGGGAAGTAATATGTGTATTTAAGTATAATAATGTAATTTTATATACTATTAGGGTGTGGTGCGCAGTGTACTGAGATGTCAGTGAGACACAGTCCTAGTTTCTATGTTTCTTCTTGTGGAGAACATTTGCGTGATTTAGGATTATTTATGTTAATCTTTACTAAATATATGGTAAAGTGAGACCATATAATTTGTATACGTAGTCGTTAGAGTTATTATTGTGTTATTTAAAATTTAAATACTTGACAGAATTCAAGAGGATGCATAGAAATAATGGTATCGTGTAATATACAGTTCTGATTGTACAATTTAGTGTATATTTAGGGGTAGGTGTGCTATGTATACATATTGTTGGTTTAATCAAAAATTTTCAGAGGAGTTTTATGTTAGGAAGGTTGAGGGAGGGGGGTATATTGTATCTGTAAGTTTTAACTAGTGTTTATAGAGGCACCTTGATGTTATGAGGAAAATGATGATCATGCATTAGTAACAAGTATATTTGTGGTGAGTTTCTATGTTGATTATCATATGTAAATTATGTTGGTAATTATAAGTGTTCATATGTTTCGAACGTTTCCATGTATGTAATATGTACATATACCTGTTTAAAAAAAAAAAAAAAAAAAAAAAGATGTTACGGCCCCTATCTAACAATGGTAGTTAGGTATACCTCACCGGCCGGCAGTCAAGGGTTACGTCATCAGACCTGATGTTTGACTGCCGGGCCGGCTTGACTGACAGTGCTAACGAGACTCTCCCATATACAACACTGGAGAGTTCACCAGCTCCCTGATACACCTAGTGAGTGTACGAGACTCTCCCATATACACTGCTGGAGAGTGTCATCGAGACTCCCCTATTCAACACTGGAGAGTCCACCAGCTCACTGACATACTACTGGAGTTCGTCAGTCAGACCTGCAGAGTTGAGAGTTGCAGTGTGGTGCTGGTGACAAGCTCACTGACAACTACGGAGCGCCAGTCAGCTGCGGAGGTTGCGACCAGCAAGTGTGGTGCTGGTGATAGCCTCACAGAGAGCGACGAGGTCACCAGAATCACATGTACCCGCGACGATGTACCGGGACGATGTACCTGCGACGATGTACCTGAGACTGTACCCGGAGATTGTTAACCGGAGGTCAGGGTTTTAGTGGTGTATGCAGAGAGTTTGACGGTGGCACGACACAAGTTGTCGTGTATTTGGTGTAGGTCGAGACGCGTTGTACAGGATTGTAATAGAGAATGGTTCATGATGCAGGGGGCGCCATGTGGCACAGAGAAGGTGTCGTGAGTGACCCTGAGCGATGGTGTGTGTAACACAGAGATAAGGGTGTCTGAGGACACGGTGGAGAAGGAGTATCATGACGAGGTATGGCAGTGTCCTGCGTGACACCAAGTTGGCACCGACTTGACACATCACTAAGTATATGATTTGCTTGTGATATTTTATTGTACTATGATTGTGTAAATATATTTTTACACAGATTATTAGATTATATGTTTTTAATCAGAGTATATGTTTTTATATTAATAATAATATAATAAATATTGAAAATCTGAGATTTTACTTAGTATCCCAAACAGTCGTTATTACAAATGCTTCTTTATTTGTAATACTTGACAAGTATCTACATTACTTGACAAGTATCTACATTACTTGACAAGTATCTACATTACTTCATCCAACTATCATTATATTTGCTCAATTTAACAGTCATCCTATAGAGAATTATGTTAATTTATATTGATTATTTTAATCAAGATTTGTTCTTCATCCTCTAACACATTCATAGTAATTAGTCAATTACTTAAATTAAAAGCATTAATGGGCACGTTTGGATCTTTATGGAAATTTTTCCTCGTTAAACTGATCCCATTTTCCTCTCAAAACAAAGTTTCTTATCCAGTATTATAACTTGCATTTTTCTTCCATTTTTTACACATTCTAAATTAGTTGTTCATGGAGAACTCTATCAAAATCTTTCTTTAAGTCCATCCATTTCTTTCCTAAATATTTTCCCTGACACTTATAATAACACTTCTCAATAATGCGGTTTAAAAATATTCTAATCACTTTTTAAATGGAAATAAAAATTGTAACAGGACATCGTTTCTTTGCGACCTTTCACTCACGACTCAGCTATATAAAGTACATAGGACTAAGCAAATACATCCTCTGGTGACGAGCATATATGACCAGGCTCGAGACAGAGGTCACAGATTAAAGGTGAGGTCGAGCTTATGGTGAACACTAAATCAAAAGAACTGCGAGAAACAATGAAAACGGAATTTCATAATGAAAAAATGAAGTCATACGATCAATGGAGGTATAAGAATATCGGAGACTTGGAGCGCGGCAGTGAACAAACTTAAGTTTTCCAGGATATTGGGTATTGAAATACTTGGTGGCAAGTTGGGGGCGCACAGGAACGGTGTCAGCCACTTTGTAGAAGAACCAGAGACCTTCAGTCCAGAACTACACCCCAGAATGCTGGAGAGACAATTATTTTTTCCCATTGTACAAGCAGAGTACCAGTGTACGCATTGTACAAGCAGAGTACCAGTGTACGCATTGTACAAGCAGAGTACCAGTGTACGCATTGTACAAGCAGAGTACCAGTGTACGCATTGTACAAGCAGAGTACCATGTACGCTTGTACAAGCAGAGTACCAGTGTGCATTGTAAGCAAGCCAGTGTACGATTGTACAACAGAGTACAGTGTGCATTGTACAAGCAGAGTAAACAGTGTACGCATTGTACAAGCAGAGTACCAGTGTACGCATTGTACAAGCAGACAGTGTACGCATTGTACAAGCAGAGTACCAGTGTACGCATTGTACAAGCAGAGTACCAGTGTACGCATTGTACAAGCAGAGTACCAGTGTACGCATTGTACAAGCAGAGTACATGTACGCATTGTACAAGCAGAGTACCAGTGTACGCATTGTACAAGCAGAGTCAGTGCATTGTACAAGCAGAGTACAGTGTACGCATTGTCAAGCAGAGTACCAGTGTACGCATTGTACAAGCAGAGTACCAGTGTACGCATGTACTACATGTACAAGCAGAGTACCAGTGTACGCATTGTACAAGCAGAGTACCAGTGTACGCATTGTACAAGCAGAGTACCAGTGTACGCATTGTACAAGCAGAGTACCAGTGTACGCATTGTACAAGCAGAGTACCAGTGTACGCATTGTACAAGCAGAGTACCAGTGTACGCATTGTACAAGCAGAGTACCAGTGTACGCATTGTACAAGCAGAGACCAGTTAGCATTGACAAGCAGAGTACCAGTGTACGCATTGTACAAGCAGAGTACCAGTGTACGCATTGTACAAGCAGAGTACCAGTAGCATTGTAAAGCAGATCCAGTGCGCATGTAAACAGAGTACCAGTGTACGCATTTGCAATACCAGGAAATTTAAAAAACCCGTGTACGCATTGTACAACAGAGTACCAGTGTACGCATTTTACAAGCAGAGTACCAGTGTACGCATTGTACAAGCAGTGTACCATGTACGGAGCATCATCAGTGCTAATGTTACAGATATTTAAAAAAAAAAAAAGGGAAAAAACCCCTACAAAAAACTGCAAAAACACTGACACTACAGAAACAATAAGTCTTGAGTCATTGGTTGGAAATCTACTAGTAACCGCTGCCAACGTTTCCGTAGAGCACAGCTATTGTGTCTGTCGGAGATTGGAACGGTGGATTAAGGCCCCCCTTTCCCGTCACTCGGACTTGAGTCCCCAACGGTAAACTTATGGTCGCTGTTGCCCTGGCATGATTATAGCCTACAGTTATCCCGACAATTTAATTATAACAGGGGTCTCATGAAAAACTAATAAAAACAGTAATAATAAAATCACAATAATATCACTATTCATAATAATAATAATAATAATAAAAATAAAAAAAATAAAAATAATAAAAAAATTAATAATATACTACTACTAATAATAATGTTTGAGTGGTGCCCGGGGAAAATGGAGGCGGTCGGGGGCCCTAGCCAGTCTCATTCATAACGGGGGCTTCAAAGGGAAATTGTGTACCTCAGCATTGTTGGTGTGTACTCACCCCCCTAAAGGGTTGCGGGTCGAGACTCGCTCCGGCCCCCCCTCCGGTTTTGCTACTGGGTCTCT
>WNWK01038707.1:0-17807 GCA_009830355.1 Cherax destructor | reverse complement strand
CCAGTATTTACCGAAATATAAGCCCACAAGTTGGTGCTGGATGTCACCTGCGGAAACATCAAGTCCTGCCGTTATACTTTTTTTTCTAGTTTTTATTTTAATTTTACTTTTTTATGTTCTGATAATTACAATTTATAATAGTTTTTGTGATTTCATAGCCAATCTTTGTTCTCCCTAATATTAGGTACTCAAATAGTCACAATGACACCAACAGGTGAACATTTTCACGTGCCTTGGTCATTTACTATTGTCTATAAATATATACAGTATTTATAGATCAGCAATGTTTTAGACATCCTGGAGTATATATGAAACTCCTTGAAGAATGGTGTTATGACAATTGTCAGATAACTACTGATAAGGCAGTGACATTGATGAATGAATGTGTGCAAGGAAACCCCCTTTTGTTTTCACTGTATGTATCTGTCTATCTGTCTGTCTATCTGTCTATTTATATGTCTATCTGTTTGTCTATCTATCTGTCTAGCTCGGTTTATGTCTTTCTGTTTTCCTGCCTATGTGTGCCTGGAGTATAATATGAAACTTCTTGACGAATGGTGTTATGACAAGTGTCAGATAACACTGACATCCCAATGACATTGATGAATGAATGTGCGCAGGGAACCCTCGCTTTGTTTTCACTGTTATTACAATATTAGTTATGAGAGCTATAGGCAAACCCGATTACTCTGCCTGTTATTCTAAGGGAATCTGCTCTCATAACCAACACTGCAATACCGTAACAATATAATAAAGGTTTTTTAGTCTGGGGTATAAAAATAAATAGACATTAATTTATAAATATATATTTCTTTCTACTAGTAAAAATTCTATATAAATATAATACAATCTTTGTAGATACAGTGGTACCCGAGTTACGATGGTCCCCAAAATCCCCCTTTTTATGTAAGTTTATTTTTTAAATGCTTTTGTAAGTATATTTTTGGGGTGTAAAAGGACTAGTCTTTTTTACATTATTCCTTATGGGGATAAATTTGTTTGGTAATGGCACTTGAACAGCATTCTCGAACGAAAAAAATCGTAACCCCGAGGTACCACTGTATATAATAAAAAGCATAGCATGATCTTTTGGTACAATAGATAAGCGTAATAATTTTGTACTATGGTAACAATAATATCACATTGTTGAACGACTATGCTGAACTCGTGTCACACGACACCACCACAATGTAAAAGACATCACAATAACTGTTACCAGACATATCACAAACTCAATGATAAGACATATGTTTCATACCACATGTCACAAGACATTACCACATGTAACAAGACATTACCACATGTCACAAGACATTACACATGTCACAAGACATTACCACATGTCACAAGACATTACCACATGTCACAAGACTGTCACACGACACAACGCCTCTATGTCTCACACTTTGTGTTAACCCTCCATCTCTCTGTGTGAAGACACCCTTTCCCATTGTAACACGCACTCGCTACTTGTGTCAACCGACACCCTTGTCCGTGTCACCGACACATATCACATCTTTCCGTGTCTCCACCGACACCCTTTTCTCTGTGTTACAGTGCCCGCTCAAGTTGTGCCCTTTCGACACCTCCGTCGTTGGTTCACACCATGTCAGACAAGCGGCGTGTCTCACGTGACAGATGTCACATGAGCCATCTGAGTCACACTGAGTGAACTGTCGTGCGGCCACCAAAGCCAGCAAACGAGGGCCACCAAAGCTGACAGGAACTGAGTCTGGTAAGCTGGGATTCAAGCAAGGCAATCACTTATGCCATCCACAGCTCAGTAGTAGCCAAGTTCCTCAGTCCAGTCGTGGACCAAACTCCAGGAAACTGAGTAGAAGACAAGCTGGAATGCCATGTTACTCGGTCAAGTCGTGATCATACTGCCTTTATGCCAGGTTTCCCTCCCTGACATAAACTATGGTGATGTCACACTGGGCGCTGCAGCCCAGTAAAATACTGGACGTGCAGTACCCAAATGGTCCGTCAACCATTTGACCCAATTATCTTGTTCAGGGATCGCAACACCCCCCACCACAAGATAACCTGTAGCATATAAAAAAAACTCTGACAATAACCTCCAGACAAAACATCCCGGACAGGCCCCCATATATTACAGTATTAGTTACAAGAGCTATGGGCAAACCCGATTACTCGGCCTGTTATTCTAAGGGAATCTGCTCATAACCAACACTGCAATACCGTAACAATATAATAAAGGGTTTTTTGTCCGGGTTATAAAAATAAATACATTAATTTATAAATATATATTTCTTTCTACTAGTAAAAATTCTATATAAATATAGTACAATCTTTGTACATATATAATAAAACAAAGCATGATCTTTGGTACAATAGATAAGCGTAATAATTTTGTACTATGGTAAAATAATATCACATTGTTGAACGACTATGCTGAACTCGTGTCACACGACACCACAACAATGTAACAGACATTACAATAACTGTTACCAGACATATCACAAACTCAATGACAAGACATATGTTTCATACCACATGTCACAAGACATTACCACATGTCACAAGACATTACCACGTGTCACAAGACATTACCACATGTCACAAGACATTACCACATGTCACAAGACATTACCACATGTCACAAGACATTATCACATGTCACAAGACATTACCACATGTCACAAGACATTACCACATGTCACAAGACATTACCACATGTCACAAGACTGTCACACGACACAAAAGCCTCTATGTCTCACACTTCGTGTTAACCCTCCATCTCTCTGTGTGAAGACACCCTTTCCCGTTGTAACACGCACTCGCTACTTGTATCAACCGACACCCTTGTCCGTGTCACACGACACATATCACATCTCTCTGTGTCTCCACCAACACCCTTTTCTCTGTGTTACAGTGCCCGCTCAAGTTGTGCCCTTTCGACACCTCCGTCGTTGGTTCACACCATGTCAAACAAGCGGTGTGTCTCACGTGACAGATGTCACACAAGCCATCTGAGTCACACTGAGTGAACTGTCGTGCGGCCACCAAAGCCAGCAAACGGGGGGCAACCAAAGCTGACAGGAACTGAGTCTGGCAAGCTGGGATTCAAGCAAGGCAATCACTTATGCCATCCACAGCTCAGTAGTAGCCACGTTCCTCAGTCCAGTCGTGGGCCAAACTCCAGGAAACTGAGTAGAAGACAAGCTGGAATGCCATGTTACTCAGTCAAGTCGTGATCATACTGCCTTTATGCCAGGTTTCCTCCCTGACATAAACTATGGTGATGTCACACTGGCGCTGCAGCCCAGTAAAATACTGACGTGCAGTACCCAAATGGTCCGTCAACCATTTGACCCAATTATCTTGTTCAGGGATCGAAACAACTGTCTATCTGTCTATCTATCTGTCCATCTGTCTGTCTGTGTCTCTGTCTAGCTCTGCTTATCTGTCTTTCTGTCTGCCTGTGTGTACCTGGAGTATATGAAACTCCTTGAAGAATGGTGTTATGACAAGTGTCAGATAACACTGACAGCCCAATGACATTGATGAATGGGAGCAGGGAACCCTCTCTTTGTTTCCACTGTCTATCTGTCTGTCTGTCTAGCTCTGCTTATCTGTCTTTCCGTCTGCCTGTGTGTGTGTCTTTCCATCTGCTTGTCTCAGTCTGAGTGCAGCTCGTAAGCCAACATGTATTATATGCGATGCAGAAGTGACAATGCGTATTACTTGCCAGTCATGACTATTATGTGTTATATCTACAAGCATTGTATAGCACTTTGCCTGGAATTTTTGGGTTATGTGTACATGTGAGAGAGAGACAGAGATATTACAGATAAATATAGATAGATATAGACAAATACAGAGATATAGGACAGATAGATATAGACAGAGATATAGACAGATATAGAGAGAGATATAGACAGAGATATAGACAGAGATATAGACAGAGATATAGACAGAGATATAGACACAGAGACAGCCAGAGACAGCCAAAGCAAGCCTTCCGAATATATAAGAACATAAAAAAAGAAGGAACACTGCAGAAGGCCTACTGGCCCATGCAAGGCAGGTCCATGTCACCCCCCCAGCTTAGACCAATGACCCACCTAGTCAGGTCACATCCTCTGAAGGAAGGAGCCTCTTCAAGGGGGCTCCTTGCTGTGGTGAAGAGGCTCGGTCTGAGGAATTGGACCTTTTGGTCTTCTTCCTCAGACCGAACCTAATTACCCCCCAATCCCCCCCTCCCTTTTCCCATTTTCCCCATCCTCCCTTTTTTCCCTTTCCTCCTCTTCCTCCTCATCCCTCCCTTATTTCCTTCCCATTTTTACCCTGGGAGCTTCCCTCAACAGGCATTCTAGTTCCTAGGTAGGGGGAAGGGTATCAAGGTCCATCCCATTCCGTTGAGGTCCTTGGCGGTATGCTTTGTGGCGGATATACGGCAGCCCTCTCTTTTGTCCGCCGAATTGGCTCAGTGGATGTGAGGTTGCTATCCCGGATTGCTGGTTTACTGGCATGAAGGGTAGGGTATGGCACGGGTTCCATGCAGCATCTGCGCTACTTGCGATGTTGAGGTACTCTTGGGCACGGAGGGGGATTTACGCCCCTTTCATTCCTCCTAGGAGCTATTCCTCCACGTTCCCCCCTTTTTTTTATTCTATTTTTTTTCTTAAAAATAAAAAGAAAGAAGTAACCTAACCATGGCTGATCCAATCCATGAACCCAATACCCCTGAGCCCCTTCCTGATACCGCACCTAGTTCTGACCCTACCTCATTACCGGACAACTCTTCGGACAACTCTAATACCCCTGTACCTCTTGCTGGTGCCGGTTCGTCACCTGCTTCAGGTACCAGGGGTTCCGACTGACCCTTTTGACATATCTGACCTTCCCTCTTCTCTGACCTTGATTCCGGCTTCTCCCTCGATGGTGTGGCTATTTTCGAATCGCTCGCCCGTCTCCCATCAGACCACCCCCGGTCCCACATCCAAACGACCCTTACATGGCGATTCGGCTCTTCCTTCTCGTTCATCTCAGAAACGACTAGCACGTCGCGCACTCCCCTTAGATACTTTGTTTCACACTACTCAATGGACAAAGTTCTTTACTCTCAGACCGACTACTCCAACTACCTATCTTTCCAATCATAGTATTGGTAAAGCTCTCCTACGCCATTTTGCCCCACACCATTATCCAACGGAATTTCAAGACATGTGGTGATGACATTTTAGAGCAGCTTGAGCTCCAAGAACTCCCTACCCTTAAAGTTGACACTTTTGTCCTCCCTGCCAATAAGCGAAGACGTTATCCTTGCAATATATCTCGTTTAACATTTGACTGCTGTGAACTACCACCTTCGGTTTACATTGCAGGTCAACGTTTACAAGTTCGAAAGGTGACCCCTACACCGCAACAGTGTAGAAACTGCTGGCGTTTTTGTCATCCAGCGAAATATTGCAGGTCCATGGCCGAATGCCCAGTCTGTGGTGCTGACGACCATGCCAGTTCTTCTTGTACTCTACCTCCCTCTTGCCTTAACTGTCATGAGGCACATCCATCGTATTCTCGCCGTTGTCAGGTTTACCTGAATAAGCGGGAAATCCGTTGTCTCAAAGAGGCGGAAGGCTTCTCATATGCTATTGCCGTCTCTCATCTACGTGTTCAAGGGAGACTTCCCCGCATTTCCTATTTTCGAATTGCTAAACGTCGCCCCGCTTCTGGGGTCCCAACTTCCACGGCTTCCTCTGTGGTCGCCTCATCCTCAATCACCCGTCTCGAATCCTTTTGATATTCTTGCTCTCCGAGGTCCCTACCTCGGCTTCCCATACTGTCCACACTCCTTCCTCTACTCACTCACACAATTCTGAGTCTACATGTCCTCGTCCTTCACCTAAACCTCAGCGCCCCCTTCTTCTCATAAGCCCGGCAAAAAATCCCTACTGCCAGGTTCTTCGCCTCTGACTAGTTCTATAACGTGTGTGGAGGTTAATCCTCCTCCTCATACACTATTTTCATCCCCTGTCCCCTCCCAAGCCCCTTCGACAGTTTCCTCTTCTATCTCCTCGCCCTCTACTTTAGTACAGTCTATAGACTCCCCGATCGTTGCTCACTCTTCTTCCATTTTTAATGTCTACCTGGAGTCTACTTGGAGAGAGTTCCAGGGGTCAACGCCCCCGTGGCCCGGTCTGTGACCAGGCCTCTGGTTGGACCAGAGCCCGATCAACCAGGCTGTTACTGCTGGCCGCATGCAGTCCAACGTATGAACCACAGCCTGGCTAGTCAGGTACCAAGTTTAGGTGCCTGTCCAGTGCCTGCTTGAAAACAGCCAGGGGTTTGTTGGTAATCCCCCTGATGTATGCTGGGAGGCAATTGAACAATCTTGGGCCCCTGACACTTATTGTGTTGTCCCTCAACGTGCTAGTGGCACCCCTGCTCTTCATTGGGGGGATGTTACATCGCCTGCCGAGTCTTTTGCTTTCGTAGGGAGTGATTTTTGTGTGCAAGTTTGGTACTAAGACCTAGAGAATTTTCCATGTGTATATAATAATGTATCTCTCCCGCCTGCGTTCTAGAGAGTACAGGTTTAGGAACTTCAAGCGTTCCCAGTAGTTGAGGTGGTTTATTGCACTTATGCGTGCGGTGAAGGTTCTCTGCACATTTTCAAGGTCAGCAATTTCACCCGCCTTGAAAGTTGCAGTTAGTGTGCAGCAATATTCCAGCCTAGATAAAACAAGCGATCTGTAAAGTGTCAACATGGGCATGGCATCCCTGGTTTTGAAGGTTCTCATTATCCATCCTGTCATTTTTCGAGCAGATACAATTGCTACTTTGTTATGGTCCTTGAAGGTGAGATCCTCTGACATGATCACTCCCAGGTCTTTGACATTAGTTTTTCGCTCTATTGTGTGGTTGGAATTAGTTTTGTACTCCGATGAGATTTTAATATCTTCACGTTTACCGTATCAGAGTAATTGAACTTCATATTGTTTTCTGCAGCCCATTTAAAGATTTGGTTTATGTCTGCTTGGAGTCTTGCAGTGTCTTCAACGGTGGACACTGTCATACAGATTCCGGTGTCATCTGCAAAGGAAGACACAGCACTGTGGCTTATATCCCTGTCAATGTCTGATATGAGGATGAGGAATAGGATGGGAGCAAGTACTGTGCCTTGTGGAACAGAGCTTTTCACAGTAGCTGCCTCAGACTTTACTCTGTTGACTACTACTCTTTGTGTTCTACATGTTAGGAAATTATAGATCCATCTACCAACTTTTCCTGTTATTCCTTTATCACGCATTTTGTGTGCTATTACACCATGGTCACACTTGTCAAAGGCTTTTGCAAAATCTGTGTATATAGCATCTGCATTCTGTTTATCTTCTAGAGCATCCAGGACCCTGTCGTAGTGGTCCAGTAGTTGGGACAGACAGGAGCGGCCTGCTCTAAACCCATGCTGTCCTGGGTTGTGCAATTGATGGGTATCAAGATGGGTGGCGATCTTGCTTCTTAGAACCCTTTCAAAGATTTTTATGATATGGGACGTTAGGGCAATTGGTCTGTAGTCCCACATTCTGCATCTTTGACTTCCGAAACACTGGAAGCTATTGCAGAATATATTTCTGGACCGATGATGGACACTACTCCACCTGAAGTTCCTCATCTCTCTTCTTCGTCTCAACCCCCCTTCCTTCCTTCACAACGTCCTCCTCCTTCTCTGATTACAGGTCTTCCGCTGCCTCCACACGTGGACTTTTCTAACCCTAGTCCATAGATTCCTCTCAATTCAACTTATATCTTTCTCTCCATAAATCATGGCTTATTTGCAGTGGAATATCCGAGGCCTCAGGGGTAACCGGGGTGAGCTTCAGGTGTTGCTCTCTCAGTTTTTCCCTGTTGGGGTCTGTTTGCAAGAACCCAAATTACAATCCACTGTTATCAGGCCCTTTTCAGGCTATGATTTGTTATATTCATCGGATCCTTTTTCCGATGGAACCTTTAACGAAAGTGCTCTTCTTATACACACTGGTGTTCCATACCGTCAGCTCTATGTTCCTTCTTCCTTACATTACACCGCAGCCCGTATTCACTTGAATAAGTGGTATACACTCTGTTCTTTAAATCTCTCCCCTTCGCAGGCATTGTCTATCCCAGATGTTGATTTTCTGGTTTCTTCCTTACCGCCACCCCTTCTATTACTTAGCGATTTTAACGCACACCATTTTCTCTGGGGAGGGTCGCACTGTGACTCCCGTGGCATTCAGTTGGAGGCATTTCTTGCTTCTCTTCCCCTCCATGTTTTAAATACGGGTACTCCTACCCATTTTGATCCTCGAACTCATTCTTTCTCTTGTATCGATCTCTCCATCTGCTCTTCCTCAACAGTCCTTGACTTCACCTGGTCTGTCCTCCCGGACTTACATGACAGCGATCATTTCCCAATCATCCTTAAGTCACCTTTGTTTTCTCCACCTCCTCATTGCCCACGCTGGCAATTTGACCGGGCGAAATGGGACCTTTACGCACATCTTACTGCCTTTCATGAGGTTCCTACCTCGTCCTCCATTGATGAGGTTTTACATCTCTTTTCGTCCTCCATCTTCACAGCGGCTTCACATTCTATTCCCAAACCTCGGGCAAGCATCCTCAAGTGCGTGCCTTGGTGGTCTCCTACTTGTGCTCGGGCAGTGCGTTTGAAACGCGCTGCATGGGGCAGGTATCGGTATAACAGAACCACAGAGAGACTCCTTGATTTTAAGCAGAAGAGAGCTATTGCTCGTTGTGTCATACGTGATGCTAAACGCACTTGCTGGCGAAATTACGTTTCTACTGTCACTTCGGCTTCCTCGATGAGTGCAGTCTGGAAGAAAGTTCGGAAATTAAGTGGTAAATTCTTCCCCGACCCGGCTCCTGTTCTTCAGGTAGCTGGCGTCGATATAGCACACCCTCTTGCCGTTGCCACTGAAATTGGTAATCATCTCATCCGCATTTCTTAGGGGCTCCATCTATGCCCCTCGTTCCTTTCTTCTAAGTCTGCCAGCGAGTTAAAGCCCTTAGATTTTTCTTCTTGTAAGGGGTTGGGAGCAGTAGGAGGATTGAATACTGTTTGTTTGGTTCAGTCATTTATAATTGTTTTGTTATTGTTGTTGTTGTTATGGAGCAGCCTTGGAGAGTACATTGTTATGGTTACTCAGCTTTTCAATAACCTACAACCACTACAGTGGCGACGAGGATGGGATCATCAGAGCCAAGGATAGTGGGCCAATGTGGCCTGAAGTAGTAGGGATATTTCCAGCCGAGGACATTGCAGCAGAACGGTGATACAGCAGCAACAAGTGGCAGCATGGCATCACAAGGAAGGTTGGAACCTTTCGACCCACGTAAGATTTCTTTGGAGCTCTGGCTAAGCTTGTTGGAAGCCAATTTCGCTCACTTAGGAATTAAAGAGCAAGATAACAAGAGGAATTTCTTGCTAGTGTCCCTGGGATCAGAAACTTACAGTGTTTTAGGTAATGTGTGTGCACCAGATTTACCACACACGAAGCGTTACGACGACTTGGTCGTGGCACTGAAAAGTTATTATGCAGTGAAACCAGCCTACCACAGCAGTTTGTTGGCTTTTCAGCAGAGGAAGAAACGACAGGGTGAGTCCTTGTATGAATTATATACAGATTTAAAAGCGTTGGCTGTGAACTGTACCTTTGGGGGACAATTTGACCCCAGAGTGAGGGACCAGTTGTTTATGGCGGTGGTGGATGAAGTATATTTTCCTCACCTAGTTGCAGAAAATTTGGATTTGCAAAGTGTGCAGTCTGCAAAACTATTTGACAAACTTTTGAACTTGGAACAGGCATTTGTTACAGATCAGAACTCTGCTCCTGCGGTACAAGTGATTAATGCTGTGAAATGTAAACATTGTGGGTTCCAGCACAGTAGTAGTACTTGTAGGTTTAAAGACTTTTTCTGTAATAAGTGTCATAAGAAAGGCCACTTGAGAAGAGTGTGTAGTGAGAAATTTTCAAAAGTGTCTCCTAAGGCTGTATCAAAATCGAGTATTGAAAAAAACAGGACAGCAAGGACACAGCAGTCACCGAGATATCCTAGAACAAAGTCAATTAAGGTGCTGGATGGCGGTGATCGTTCGGCAGATGAGGAAGTGATGAGCTTATATGCCTTAGAGGATAGTGTTTTTTCCATGAAGGCAGAGAAATATGGGTTTATCATTAACAATAAACAGGTACCCTTTGAGATTGACAGTGGGCGTCCATCTCGACTTTATCCAAAGACTGGGTAGAGGCAGTAAAGGGGCACATTGAACCATGTTCTAGGAGGGTAACTGCATATGATAATGGGAAAATAAACCTGGGACAGGTGGTTTTGCCGGTAAGATATAATAAATTAGAGGTGTCACAAGTGTTTTATGTAGTGAAATCCAATAATAGTAACTTGTGTGGGAAAGATCTCATGAAAAAGGTAGGGATTTACCTTGCTGGATTGGATGAATCTACCAAAATTAACAAACTAGACAGTGCTGAAGAAATGTTAGATAATTTTAGGTAGATTCTAGTAAACCTATCTCCAGCATCGTGGCACAAATTCATGTGAAAGTGTTGCTGTCCTAAGTTTGTGAAAGCAAGGCCAGTACCATTTTTCACAAAGAGATGATTGAGGAAGAATTAGAAAACTAGTGCAGAAAGGCATTATTGAGCCTATATCGCATAGTGAATGGTCTGTACCTATTGTGCAGTACTGAAGGCTGACTGTAAGTCTATGAGAATTTGTGGGATTTTAAATATGTAAATGAGCAAATTCATTGTGAAAGATATCCTTTACCCAGGATTGAGGAATTATTGTCTGTAGTAGGTAAAGGTAAAATATTTAAAATTAGATTTAAAGGATGCTTATTTACAGATACCTGTAGATGAGAGGAGCCAACAACTGTTAGTAATTAATACCACAGGGGCCTTTTTAAATATAAGAGATTACCCTTTGGAATTTCCTCATCTCCTGGTATTTTCCAGAAATTTATTTCCCAATTGTTTGTTAAACTGGATGGGGTAGCATCCTATTTAGATGATATCATAATATGTGGTGCCACAGAAGCTGAGCATGATGTTAGACTCCAGCAGGTGTTGAGTATTTACAGAAGCATAATGTAGTACTAAATAAGAATAAGTCAGTGTTGAAAACCAGATCTATTGAATATCTGGGGTATGAAATTTCAGGAAAGGTATTAAACCTTCTTCTCGGAAGGTGGAGGCTCTTTAATTTGCCTTCACCTACGTCTGTAGGGAAGTTCAGTCCTTTGTGGGGATGGTGACATATTATTGTAAGTTTATTAAGAACTTTTCTTTAATTTTGGCACCACTGTATGATTTGTTAAAAAAGGGGGCTACATTTGAGTGGTCTACAGTGGAAGAGGAAGCTGTTCAAAGGATTAAAAAACAATTAGTGTGTTCAGCTTTGTTGACTAATTTTACGGGAGAACATCCATTAATAATTGAGGTTGATGCTTCTTCTGTGGGTGTTGGATGTGTTTAATCCAGGTAGTAAATGGCCAGGAAAACCTTGTATTTTGCTGTAAGAAACTTTCTCCAGCAGAACAGAATTATTCTCAACTTGATAAAGAAGGTCTAGCTTTGGTGTATGCTGTTAAGAAATTCAGATATTTTTTGCTAGGGAGAAAGTTTGTTGCTCGCACAGATCATAAACCATTGCTAGGGTTGTTTGGAAAAGGAAAACATATTCCAGTAAATGCAAATGCCAGAATTCAGCGTTGGGCTCTGTTATTAGCTCAGTATGATTATGAGTTGTCATTCAAGGCTGGCAAGGAAAATGTTATTGCAGATGCATTTAGTAGATTACCTATTGAAGATCACAACTTAGAGTCAGGTACACCTTCAGAATATATAAGATTAGTCGAGTCCATCGATTTCCAACATTTATCATTTGACAAAATCAAGAGGAAACTGGGATAGATGCTGTATTATCCCAAGTAGTAAATAATGTTAAATATGGTTGGGGTAAAAATAATGTATTTTTATCTGACTATAATTCAGTCAAATCAGATCTGACTGTTCATGATGATGTATTATTGTATAGGAACAGAGTGGTAGTGCCAGTAAAGTTGAGATGTAAGGTATTGGAGCATCTGCATATAGGTCATAATGGTATCAATGCTATGAAAGCAGAAGCTAGGCAGTGGGTCTGGTGGCCAAAGATGGACCAAGATATTGCAGAAGTGACAAAGAGTTGTCCCATTTGTTTTCAGAATTTTAAGCCAATTTCATCTCCTGTCCTATCTTGGCCCAGCACTGGAAACCATGGTCTAGAGTGCATATAGACTATGCAGGCCCAGTTGAGGGCAAATATTTTTGGTAATTGTGGATTCTTTTTCAAAATTCTTAGATGTGCAAGTCACTAGTTCTATGACATCCACAGTGACTACTGAGTTACTGAGGAAATCCTTTTGTAATTTTGGGTTACCAGACATAGTTGTGTCAGATAATGCTGCTTACTTTGTATCCCAAGAACTGGAAGCTTTTTTAGTAAGAATAGTTTTGAACATATTACTCCAGCCCCATACCATCCATCATCAAATGGTCTGGCAGAGAGAGCGGTATGGACATTGAAGGCAGGGTTACACAAGTTTACAAAAGGATCTCTCAATACCAGATTATGTAGGTTCTTATATAACCATAGGAAAACTGTTTATTCCTCCACTAATAAGACACCAGCAGAAATGATGTTTCATAGGACTTTCAAAGTCCCTGTATCGGCTGTCAAATGTCATGCTAAAGAGGACACTTCATTGTCTAACATGCCTGCTGGTGACTTTCAAGGAGTGGTGAAGCATTTTAAGGTTGATGATGCTGTGTATGCAAGGAATTTTGGGAAAGGTGACCCTTGGGTAGAAGGAAAAATTGTGGAGGTATTAGGGGTTAGGAATTACAAAGTGTTAATTAGAGGGTTTGGTAACATGATATGGAAAAGGCATATAGATCAGCTCATGCCAAGGTTTAGGAGTGGAGAGCAACCACTGATTCCAACAGTACCAGAAGCAGTAAGGAGTGGTTTAGAGGAACTGGCCACAACAGATAATAATGGTAATAAACTTAAAGAGCAGGTTAGCATACAGGAAGAACCTCCTGGGCGGTTTGCTAAGGGAACCAGCCGGGTGAGAGAAGAGGAGGCACCTCAGGACAGTGCAAACCCTCCAATTCTCCAGCGTTCCAGCAGAGTTGTCAAACCTCCAGATAGGTTGGATTTATAAGTTGGATGATATAGTGTAATTTAGGAAAGGAGGAATGTAAGGGGTTGGGAGCAGTAGGAGGATTGAATACTGTTTGTTTGGTTCAGTCATTTATAATTGTTTTGTTATTGTTGTTGTTGTTATGGAGCGGCCTTGGAGAGTACATTGTTATGGTTACTCAGCTTTTCAATAACCTACAACCACTACACTTCTCTTAGAGAAGAATCCTATAATGTATCTTTTACCCTTCAAGGACTGGAGGCAACACTCTCTGCTTGCCGATCATCGTCAGCTGGGCCAGACGGCATACATATTCGTATGCTACAGCATTTACATCAGTCTGCTCTTACTGTCCTCTTACGACTCTTAAATCTCATATGGTCGCAAGGAGTTCTTCCCCAGCTGTGGAAGTCTGCTATTGTTCTCCCTTTTCGAAAACCAGGTACTACGGGACGTGATTCCTCTCACTACCGTCCCATCGCTCTTACCAGTGCAGTTTGCAAGGTGATGGAATGTCTAGTTAATAGACGTTTGATGTGGTATTTAGAGACGCACAATAGTCTCTCCCCTAGTCAATATGGCTTCCGTAAGGGCCGTTCTGCCATTGACCCCTTGCTGCGCTTGGATACGTATATTCGTAATGCCTTTGCGAATAACCATTCGGTTATCGCTATCTTTTTCGACCTTGAGAAGGCTTATGACACAACTTGGAGATATAATATCTTGGCCCAGGCCCACTCCTTAGGCCTCCGAGGCAACCTACCATTCTTTCTTAAGGCCTTCTTAACTGACAGACATTTCCGGTCCGGTTTAGTAATGAACTCCCCCCGAATTTGTCCAAGCTGAAGGTGTCCCCCAGGGATGTGTTCTGAGCACAACACTCTTTCTGCTTGCTATAAATAATCTGGCATCTGTTCTCCCATCCAATATTTGGTCATCGCTCTATGTGGATGACTTTGCTATAGCTTGTGCAGGTGCTGACTGTCACCTCATTGCAGTTTCCCTCCAGCATGCCATCAACTGGGTTTCTGATTGGGCCACCACTCATGGGTTTAAATTTTCTAGTGGCAAAACTCATCAAATTACGTTTACTAGACGTTCAGTGGTCTCTGATCATCCATTGTACCTATACGGCTCACGTATCCCAGAACGTGATACAGTCAGGTTTCTTGGCCTCCTGTTCGACTGTCGATTGTCCTGGAAACTTCACATTACCTCTCTGAAGGGAACTTGTCACACCAGGCTGAACCTTCTTAAAACCCTCGCACATCTTTCATGGGGGGCTGATCGTAGAACTCTCCTTCGCCTACATTCAGCCCTAATTTTGTCGAAACTTGATTATGGTGACCAGATATATTCGGCGGCCTCCCCTGCTACTCTTTCCATCCTTAATCCCATCCATCACCAGGGATTACGCTTATGCCTTGGTGCATTTCGTTCTTCCCCGGTTGAGAGCCTCTATGTAGAAGGGAACATTCCATCCTTATCCGATCGTCGTGATGCACATTGCATTTGCTATTTTGTTCGCTCTCATGACCTTCACAATCCTTCCATGTATAGGATTGTTACAGATGTTGTGGCAGATGAAGTTCAATGTGGACAAGTGTAAGGTGCTAGTCCTTGGTAATGAAAATATCCCTCGAATTTATAAACTAGGTGAAGTAGAGCTTGATCATACAGAATGTGAAAAAGACTTGGGAGTCATGGTAAGCAGGAATCTAAAGCCAAGACAACAGTGCCTAAGTGTGCGCAATAAGGCTAACAGATTACTAGGATTTATTTCAAGAAGTATAAGCAACAGAAGTCCAAAAGTTATTTTACAGCTCTATACATCACTAGTGAGACCTCATTTGGATTATGCAGCTCAGTTTTGGTCTCCTTACTACAGGATGGATATAGATTCATTGGAGAACATACAAAGAAGAATGACTAAAATGATTTACAGTATAAGAAATCTCCCGTATGAAGATAGACTTAGAGCGTTGAATCTCCACTCACTGGAGAGATGTAGAATGAGGGGAGATATCATCGAGGTGTACAAGTGGATGATGGGCATAAACAAAGGAGATATTAATAAAATACTGAGGATATCGAACCAAGTAAGAACCAGAAATAACGGATTTAAATTGGATAAATTTAGATTTAGAAAGGACATAGGCAAGTACTGGTTTTTGAACAGAGTTGTAGATGCGTGGAACAATCTTCCGAGTAGGGTGATAGAGACTAGGACCTTGGGTGGCTTTAAAAAGAGATTGGACAAATATATGAGTGGGAGAGGCTGGGTTTGATTAAGTGTCGTGAGTACGGGAGTAAATTCTTAGGTAGTGGTGGTTTTGATAAGGGCCTGCCTTGTATGGGCCAGTAGGCCTTCTGCAGTGTTCCTCCATTCTTATGTTCTTATGTTAGTAGGCGCTCTTTATTTGTTCGTCGCCCCTGCTTACTTCATCCCTTTTCTCTTCGTCTACATTCACTCCTGTCTTCCCTTCAGCTCCCACCTCTATATGTTCATGTGACATCTCCCTTTCCCCTTGGGAAGTTCCTGCTGTCCGTGTCTGTTCTATTTCTCTACCTTGCGCGAAAGCCCAACTACCTACGGCGGCTTCTTGCTCTTTCTTTCTAGACCATTTCCGTTCTCATTCCCATGCCATCGCAGTATACACCGATGGTTCAAAGTCATCTGATGGCATCGGATTCGCAGCAGTGTTTCCGGACAGCGTCGTACGAGGGCATCTATTACCCTCGGCTAGCATATTTACGGCTGAATTGTATGCCATTCTTGTGGCACTTATCCGTATTGCATCTATGCCTGTGTCACCATTTGTGGTCGTTTCAGACTCCCTTAGTGCTTTACAAGCTATCCATAAAATTGATACACCTCACCCCCTAGTTCTTCGTATCCACCTTTGGTTACGCCGTATCTTTAGCAAGCATAAAGATATTGTCTTTTGTTGGGTCACTGGTCATGTTGACGTACAGGGCAATGAACAGGCAGACACTGCTGCGCGGTCAGCAGTACATGACCTTCCAGTTTCATATAGAGGTGTTCCTTTCACAGACTATTTTGCTGTCATTGCTATTCACCTGCGCACCCGTTGGCAACAACGCTGGTCTGACCTGCTGAATAACAAACTTCATTCTATTAAACCGGTTATAGGTTTCTGGCCTTCTTGTCACCAATGTCGAGGTTGGGAGACTACACTCTCCCGTCTTTGCATCGGCCACACTCGTCTTACTCACGGGTATCTCATGGAGAGGCTCCCTGCCCCTCTCTGTGAGCATTGTCAGGTTCCAGTGTCTGTTTGACATATTCTGTTGGACTGCCCACTCTATCAATGAGCACGCAGAATTTACCTCCAACGGCGTCTTCGCTCTGCGGCCCTTTCTTTACCTTCCCTTCTTGCAGATGGACCCTCCTTTAATCCTGACTCTCTCGTTGACTTTTTGACAGAAACTGACTTACTACACAAACTCTGAAGATTATACCTCTAGCACCTCCCTCAGTCCCTTCTACCTTGATCTCTTGCTACCCTCTATCCCTGCACTATCCACCATCCTGCTGCACTCCATACCCTACTAATCATCCATCTCCCTCTTACAACCCATTCTCCCTGCATCCTGCAATAACCTGCAGCGCTGTATAACCCTGTGGTTTAGCGCTTCTATTTGATTATAATATATATATGTGCATGGGGTTCAATCACAGCAAATCACCTTAAACCTTTAATTATACAACAGTAAGCTGCGAATGATTACAAACTCCTGCGCCAGGCAACACTCCACACTGCTATTTAAGAGCTTGAACCTTCTTAACATACATAATATCCATTTATATTATTGTGCCTACTACATACACAGAACATTATTCTCCAATATAAACTCTCCCCTCAAACTCCTTCTTGAAAACTACAATAGAATGCACTTGCATAACACAAGACACAAAACACTCTTTGATATTCCTCATGTCCATCTCTCCCTATGCAAAAAGGGCCCTAAGATCTGGAATTCATTGCCTGAAAATACAAAAGGGCCCCTGCCTGCACACCAATTCAAGGCACTACTTAGAACTTACCTCACCTCCCAAAACTAACAACACAAACACTATATTCTATCGCCACCATCAACCCAAAAATTGCCAAATTTTATTAATTATTTCAAAACTAAAATTGTCTCTATCACATTATGTATAATGTGCTAAAATATAATACTGTAACTACCTCTGTTGATACATAAAAAATCAATGTTCAATTCGAACCAACTATGATATACAGTGGCTTTGAGTTTCGAACTTAATCCGTTCCAGGAGCTAGTTCTAAAGTCAAAACGTTCTAAAGTCGAAACGTTCTAAAGTCAAAGCAATATTTCCCATAAGAAATAATGTAAACCAATTAATCCCTCCGCTGTCAGGAGGCATGACAAAATAGTACAGTGGTACCCTGGTTTATGTAATTAATTGTCCAGAATGCTGTTCAAGTGCCGTTACCAAACGAATTTGTTCCCATAAGGAATAATGTAAATTAGATTAGTCCTTTTTGACCCCCCAAAAAACACTTACAAAAGCACTTACAAAAAAACACTTGTA
>WNWK01038706.1:0-17807 GCA_009830355.1 Cherax destructor | reverse complement strand
CCCACCTAGAACTCAAGAATTAACTGCAGGCCTTTAAGTCACAAATGTTTTTAACTATCCCCTACTTTTAAGACTGTCACATCGCTTTCTCCACCTGACCCACATTCTCCACCTGACTTTACCCTATATATCTCCATGTTGCCCCATTTTCCATTAGATCTGTTGTACTCGATAAAGCCCCACTGGGGGGCAAAACTTGTCAATAAAGGGATACATTATCCCTTTTTATGTGTTTTTTTTCCATTGTGTGGGTATTTTATACCATTTATTTCCCATTACACTTGTCCACTTGGAACTTCATCTGCCATTTTTTAGCCAAGACTTAAATTTTCCAAACGTGAATGAAGGGTTTTTCAGAGAAACGAGTTGGTAAATTAAAACACATTAACCCCCGGCAAAATGTTCATTGGTTCATAATAAAGAATCGGAAGAAAGGTGTGAGGTTGTCAGTCCCTCAATCTTGGTCGATGTTGACTGACAACATCGACCCAAGATTGAGGGACGGGCCCTCACACCCTGTTCTTCACGATTCTCCTTTTGTATGGTTGTGAAGCCCTGTGGGAAACGTTTCAATAAAGATACCCAATTGCATATGTGTCCAATTTACTATCCAAATCCTCCTGGGTTCACTGGTATCCTTAGAATGAATTATACGGCCTATTTTTGTATCATCCAAATTTACTCATGTCCTTGCAATTCCTTCATCAAGGTATTTATTAAATTATAAAACAATGGGCCCAAAACTGATCCTTGTGGAACCAACTATTGACAAATCCCATTCAGATTTGACCCCATTAATGGAAACTTTTGCTTTCTTTTCATCCCCTCTATCCCCTAGAGCTTTCCTCCTAAAACCATGAGCTGCCCCTTTCTTAAGAGTCTCTTGGGGGTTTAATTATCGAAGGCCTTACTAAACCCCAAGTAAACTATACCCTTCTTCCACTTCCCTGCCTCAAATGTTTTTTAAAAAAAATCAGTAAATTTGTCAGGCAGGAACCCCCTCGTAAACCCATGCTGAGATTCTTTTCCCAAAAATTTGTTCTTCGGGACTTCTGATAATTCAGCTAAATTGGTTTTTAATAATTTGCCCTATAGACGTGAGGCTTTTGACGGTAATTTGATGGAATTGACTTATTCCCTGATTTGAATATAGGAACTACATTAGCTATCTTCCACATCTCTGGCACAACACCAGTTAGGATGGACGTATTAAACACATTCGTTAATGGCTGACTAAGTTCCATCTTGCATTCTTTAGTAACCTGAAACAACTCGTCGGGTCCGGGACTTATTTTGCTTCAGTTTATCTATCTGTTTGATAACCATGTCCTCGGACAGTAATATTAGTTAATTTGAATTCTTCAGGAACTGAATAATTGTTAATTTCTGTAATCTCATTTACGTCTTCTTTGTAAAGACTGACAAAAATAGTCATTAAATGAGAACACATTTCCAGTTAAGAACATAAGAACATAAGAATGGAGGAACACTCAGAAGGCCTACTGGCCCATACAGGCAGGTCCTTATCAAAACCACCACTACCTAAGAATTTACTCCTGTACCTAAGAATTTACTTCGTTATTTAGTTCGTTATCCGTCAGCTGTCCATTCCCAATTTTCAGAGGTCCTACCTTTCCTCACCTTCGTCCTGTACACTTGAAAGAACCCTTTTGGATTAGTCTTTGATTCATTAGCAACCTTAATCTCATAGTCACGTTTAGCCTTTCTAATCCCCTTTTTACTCTCTTTTCAACTGAACATATTGGTCAATAAGGTTAACATCTCCTCTTTTGATGCGCCTATAAATTCCTCTTTTCTCCCCTAATAGATGTTTTAGCCTCCTGTTCATCCATTTGGGATCGTTATTATTTGACCTAAATTCTCTCTGGGGAATAAACATACTCTGTGCACGTTGTACATTATTAAAAAAAAATCATAAACGCAGATCCCATCGTAATCGTTAGCTAGATTACCCTAGTCGAGATTAGACAGGTGTCTCCTAAGTCCAATATAATCGGCAGAACGAAAATCAGGAACTTTTACCGTATTATCCCTATTCTCGTACTCCCATGTAATATTAAAAGTAATGGATTTGTGATCACTAGATCCAAGCTCTTCAGTGATCTCCAGATTATTTACAAGAGTTTATTTATTTGACAAAACTAGGTCGAGCAAATTATTACCTCTGGTAGGCTCCGTCACACACTGCTTCAGAAAACAGTCCTGAACTACTTCCATAAAGTCACTGGACTCCAGATTACAGGTCAAAGAAGTCCAGTCAATTTGACTAAAGGGAAAATCCCCTACTATCACTACGTTATTGTGCCTAGAAGCCCTAACAATTTCGTTCCAAAGAAGTCTCCCTCTACCGTGAGCCAAGCCTGGATGTCGGTATATTACACCTAGAATCAGTTTTTCTTGACCTTCTAGAAACTCTACCCAAACAGATTCTGTTAATGATCCATCTATTTTTATGCCTGTATTTATGCAGCAATTTATATTTTCTCGTACATACGTTCTCTACATGGAACAACTTAAACCCCTGAATATGACACTCAGCAATCATATCCCGACTCTTGGTATTATACCATGTTTCATTTATTGCAATGACATCAAAGTTCCCAGCACATGCTACCAAACGTAATTCGTTAATTTTACTTCTGGCGCTTCGACAGTTAGTATAAAATACATTGATATGTTTCTTCTTGTGAACTTTTTTCAGCTTTTGTTTTACACAATTTCTGTTACTATCATTACTCCTTATTGTGAATCTGTTTCAGGAAATGAAGGTAGAAAAATCCCTAAATCTAATTCGAAATTAGTGGCAAGCCATTTACCTCAGAAAAATTATTTGATCAGTCTAGAATTGCTTCAGTTATTAATGGAACTTGGATTAGAAATTGAAAAGGTGCATTCAGTATATGAATATAATCAATCAAAATATTTAGAACCCTTCATAACAACTAATATCGCACAGAGAACAGCTACTCAATGTCCCATCAAGTCAAAAGCCTTCATATTAACTAATAATGCCATTTATGGAAAATCACTGCTTAACATTACAAAGTATGCTGAAACTTATAGATATATCAATAATCAGAAAGGATTTATTAAAGCTGCCAAAGATCCTTTCCTTAAAAATATCACACAATTGAACCAAGATAGTGATTTGTACATTCAACAAAGCCAAATTAAAAGTCGAGCAACCTCTTTATCTCGGTTTTCAAATTCTCGAGATTGCCAAAAAGAAATTATACAATTTTTGGTATAAAGTTTTTAAACAACATTATCGTGATGACGTAAAACTTTTGTATACAGACACTGATTCCTATATTTTTAGTTTGAAATGTAAAGATTTGTATACTGAATTAAAAAGAGAACCTTTGTTAGGATACATGGATTTTTCAAATTTCAGTTCTGATCATCCCTTATATGATAATAGTAGGAAAGGAGAATTAGGTTTATTGAAATCTGAAATGTGTGATTATAATATTAGTGAATTAGTAGCTCTGAAAGCTAAAATGTAACATAAGAACATAAGAAAGGAGGAACACTGCAGCAGGCCTGTTGGCCCATACTAGGCAGGTCCTTCACAATCCGTCCCACTAACAGAATATTTGCTCAACCCAATTTTCAATGCTACCCAAGAAATAAGATTTGACAATTCTACCCACTCATGCGCGAGTCCCACTCAAATCAAAACCCTCTCACTCATGAATTTATCCAACCTAAATTTGAAACTACCCAAGGTCCTAGCTTCAATAACCCTACTAGGCAGACTGTTCCACTGGTAAATTAGACACATATGCAACACTTGGGTATCTTTATTGAGGAAACGTTTCGCAACACAGTGGCTTCATCAGTCCATACAAAGGAGAATCGTGAAGAACAGGAGGAGTGTGAGGTTGTCAGTTCCTCAATCTTGAGTCGATGTTGTCAGTCCATCAATCTTGAATAGAATAACAGCATATGAGCAGAGGAAGCTTATATACTGTAGACAGGAGAGGTGCAGCAGTTGTAGGAGGTGTCACATTTGTTCAATGTGGAAGTAGGTCGTGCCTAAGGAATAGGCAAGCGAAGAAATCCCTGTATTAAAATACCAAGATGTTGCAGTGTCAGGCAGGATGTGAATGAATGGTTCAGAGAACCGACGAGTTGGTAAATTAGACACATATGCAACACTTGGGTATCTTTATTGAGGAAACGTTTCGCCACACAGTGGCTTCATCAGTCCATACAAAGGAGAATCGTGAAGAACGTTGTCAATAAAGGATCACATTATACTGTTTATGTGTTTATTTTTCCTTAATAATGTTGAACTCAGCCGTACAGAATGCGAAAAGGATCTGGGGGTTATGGTAAGCAGCAGCCTCAAACCAAGTCAGCAATGCCTAAGCGTAAGAAATAAAGCAAATAGATTACTGGGATTTATATCAAGAAGTGTGAGCAACGGAAGTCCAGCGGTTGTATTACAGCTTTGTACATCATTGGTGGGGCCTCACCTGGATTGTGCAGCTCGGTTCTGGTCTCCATTTTGCAGAATGGATATAAATTCGTTAGAAAACATTCAGCGACGAATGACAAAGTTAATTCATAGCATTGGAGATCTTCCGTGTGAAGAAAGATTGAGGACCCTTAAATTACATTCACTTGTGAGACGAGGAATGAGGGGAGACATGATCGAGGTATATAAGTGGAAGATGGGTATTAATAAGGGGGATATAAATAAGGTCTTGAGGATATCTCTCCAAGAAAGAACCCGCAATAATGGATTCAAATTGGATAAGTTTAGATTTAGAAAGGATATAGGAAAATATTGGTTTGGAAATAGGGTAGTTGATGAGTGGAACAGTCTGCCTAGTAGGGTCATTGAAGCTATGACCTTGGGTAGTTTCAAATTTAGGTTGGATAAATTCATGAGTGAGAGGGGTTGGATTTGAGTGGGACTCGCACTTGAGTTAATAGAATCTTCAAAGCTTATTTCTTGGGTAGAATTGAAAATTAGGTTGGGCAATTATTCTGTTAGTGGGATGGATTGTGAAGGACCTGCCTAGTATGGGCCAACAGGCCTGCTGCAGTGTTCCTCCTTTCTTATGTTCTTATGTTAACAGGAGGAGTGTGAGGTTGTCAGTCCCTCAATCTTGAGTCGATGTTGTCAGTCCATTGAGGGACTGACAACCTCACACTCCTCCTGTTCTTCACGATTCTCCTTTGTATGGACTGATGAAGCCACTGTGTGGCGAAACGTTTCCTCAATAAAGATACCCAAGTGTTGCATATGTGTCTAATTTACCAGGGTATCTCTTCAAGAGAGAACCCGCAATAATGGATTCAAGTTGGATAAGTTTAGATTTCGAAAGGATATAGGAAAGTATTGGTTTGGAAATAGGGTAGTTCATGAGTGGAACAGTCTGCCTAGTAGGGTTATTGAAGCAAGGACCTTGGGTAGTTTTAAATTTAGGTAGGACAAATTCATGAGTGAGAGAGGTTGGATTTGAGTGGGAATTACACTCAAATTTATGCACACTCTCTGCTTCCTATTGGTGAGCCATGACTCGATCCATGACAGCACTTTTCCCCTAATGCCATGAGCTGCCACTTTCTTTAACAGTCTCTGGTGCGGTACTCTATCAAAAGCCTTACTAAAGTCTAAATAAACAATATCGAATTCTTTATCGTGATCAACAGCCTCAAAAGCTTTAGTGAAGAAGGTTAATAAATTAGATAGGCAGGAACGGCCCCTCGTGAATCCATGCTGAGTATCATTAATCAAATTATGGTTATCTAGATGGCTTCTAATAATATCAACTATAATTGACTCAGGAGTTGGAAATGAATTGCTGTCCAGGGCAATTGGTGTCAATTGCTGGCTGGACAAATACTGTAAGAAAAATTCAGTAACATTCATTGACAACTGGGACCTCTTCTATGGCAGAAATGACATGTATGCCAGGAATGGGGTTCACTTATCCAGGTCTGGGGTGGGGGCACTGGAAACTGCAGTGGAGGGAGCTGTTAGGGCTTTAAACTAGAAATGAGGTGATCTGTTCTTAGCTCAGAGAGGACGTGTCTAGGGTTCTCTGTGGACTGAACCACTTTTGCTCTGTGAAGTGAACCAAGATGCCGTCCATTGAGCAACTTTACCAGCAGCTTAAGGAGGAATTGAGGGTAGCGAAGCTTGAGATACGGCGATTGACGGAGGAAAACAAGAGGATTCGTAGTAGTCCTCCTGTTGTGAGTCCTCAGGTCAAGAAGGGAACCTGGGCAGTGGACGGACTTCAAGGAACGAAGTTGAAGATCAAGAAAACGAATGGAGAGTTAGAAACGATGAAGAAGAAAGAGACTGCTGTGGAAACATCGAATGCCTTCTTCGTGCTACCCGATGAATGTGAGTCGACTACTGGGAACGTCACGACGAACGACACAAAGGAAGGTAAAAACATTGTTATTGTTGGGGACAGCAGGGTTAGATACATGGATAGGGCTTTCTGTTTGAATGATAGGAGTAGGAGACAGAGGGTTTGCTTTCCTGGGGCTGGGATGGAAGATATTGTTAGCCGTCTGGACGACATCATGAGAGGTAATGGGAGCAATCCTATTATCTGTCTCAGTGCTGGAGGCAACGATGTTGGCAGACGTAGGAGTGAGGACCTGACTAGCAGGTTTAGGTCAGCAATAGACATAATTAGGAAGAAGGGTGGGAACCCTGTCATATGTGGTATTTTGACAAGGAGAGGAGTTAGAAATGAATGGCTGTCCAGGGCAATTGGTGTCAATTGCTGGCTGGACAAATACTGTAAGGAAAATGCAGTAACATTCATTGACAACTGGGACCTCTTCTATGGCAGAAATGACATGTATGCCAGGGATGGGGTTCACTTATCCAGGTCTGGGGTGGGGGCACTGGCAACTGCAGTGGAGGGAGCTGTTAGGGCTTTAAACTAGAAATAGTTAGTGGTATGGGTTTTGGGGGGAAAACAGTGAAGTCCCAGTGTAGTAATATTAAAAGTTCTAGGAGAACTAGTAATAGGCAGAAAAGGTAGACAGTGGAAAGCTAGTGACACTAGATGACAAGGACAGTAATAGGTATAGTGGAAAAACAGAAATGAGCAGGAAGGGTAAAGAGAAAGGAGGGTCTTTAAATATTTATTACACCAATAGTCGTAGTGCTAGGAATAAGATGGACGAGTTGAGATTAGTTGCAAGTACTGGTAATATTGATGTTTTTGCAATAACTGAGACATGGTTTAATATGAAAAATCGGGACTTGCCTGCCGAATGTCACATTCAGGGTTTTAAATTGTTCCAAGTAGACAGAAGTATCGGGAAGGGGGGTGGGGTGGCACTCTATGTCCGTGATCATTTAAATTGTTGTATAAAAACGGGTATAAAGTCTGAATTAACACATACAGAGTCTGTCTGGATAGAATTTTCAGAGGGTGTGAAAATTGATTTTAGGCGTGATTTACCGTCCTCCAAACTTAGATAGGGAACAAGGGAGACTACTTTGGGAGGAAATTGTTAAGGCCACAAGGCACGATAACGTAGTAATTCTAGGGGACTTTAACTTTAGTCAGATTGATTGGAATTTCTTGACAGGGAATTTAGAATCTAACGACTTTTTAGAAGTAGTTCAGGATTGTTTTTTGAAGCAGTTTGTAACAGAACCTACAAGGGGAAATAACCTACTTGACTTGGTTCTGGCAAGCAAGGAAACCCTTGTTAATAATTTAGAAATTACAGAGGAACTCGGCTCAAGCGACCACAAGTCAATTACCTTTAGCATTGAATGGATGTATGATAGTAGGGATAATTCAGTAACGGTCCCAGATTTTCGCTTAGCAGATTATAATGGACTTAGAGAACACTTATCAACTGTGGACTTGGGTGACGAAGGGAGGTATCAACAGAAGTCCAAAAGTTATTTTACAACTCTATACATCACTAGTGAGACCTCATTTGGATTATGCAGCTCAGTTTTGGTCTCCTTACTACAGGATGGATATAGATTCATTGGAGAACATACAAAGAAGAATGACTAAAATGATTTACAGTATAAGAAATCTCCCGTATGAAGATAGACTTAGAGCATTGAATCTCCACTCTCTGGAGAGACGTAGAATAAGGGGAGATATCATCGAGGTGTACAAGTGGATGAGGGGCATAAACAAAGGAGATATTAATAAAATACTGAGGATATCGAACCAAGTAAGAACCAGAAATAACGGATTTAAATTGGATAAATTTAGATTTAGAAAGGACATAGGCAAGTACTGGTTTTCGAACAGAGTTGTAGATGCGTGGAACAATCTTCTGAGTAGGGTGATAGAGGCTAGGACCTTGGGTGGCTTTAAAAAGAGATTGGACAAATATATGAGTGGGAGGGGCTGGGTTTGGTTAGTGTCGTGAGTACAGGAGTAAATTCTTAGGTAGTGGTGGTTTTGATAAGGACCTGCCTTGTATGGGCCAGTAGGCCTTCTGCAGTGTTCCTCCATTTTTATGTTCTTATGTTCTTATGTTCTTAACACTATACAGGCTGCCCAAAGAACATTTATCCCGTATAAAGAAATTAGATCTAGTAGAAATGACCCAAAATGGATGAATAATAGGCTTAAGTATCTTTTAAGGCAGAAGAAAGGAATTTATAGGCGCATAAAAAGAGGTGAGGGTCATCTTATAAATCAGTATACTGACATTAAGAGGGACGTTAAAAAGGGAATAAGAAAAGCTAAACGGGACTATGAAATTAAAGTTGCTAGGGATTCAAAAACTAACCCAAAAAGTTTTTTCCAGGTTTATAGAACAAAAGTTAGGGATAAGATAGGTCCCCTTAAAAATAACTTTGGGCATCTTGGAAAAATAAACACATAAGCAGTATAATGTGATCCTTTATTGACAACGTTTCGCCCACCCAGTGGGCTTTATCGAGTCACAGACAGATCTACCTGGAAAATGAGCAACATGGAGATATATATAGGGTACAGTCAGGTGGAGAATGCTATCCCACCTAGAACTCAAGAATGGTACACTGCAGGTCCTTTAAGTCACACTATGTTTTTAACTATCACACTACTTTTAAGACTCACATACAGCTTTCTCCACCTGACCCAGCATTCTCCACCTGACTGTACCCTATATATATCTCCATGTTGCTCATTTTCCAGGTAGATCTGTCTGTGACTCGATAAAGCCCACTGCTTATGTGTTTATTTTTTCATTGTGTCGATATTTTATACCATTTATTTCCACCTTTGGGCATCTTACAGACAAGGAAAATGATATGTGCTCTATTTTTAATAATTATTTTCTCTCGGTTTTCACACAGGAAGATATTAATAATATCCCAGTAATTAATTTTTACAGAGGCCCAGAAGAAGATAAATTATGTAATATCACAGTCACTAGCGAAATGGTTAGGAAACAACTAGACCGACTGAAACAAAATAAATCGCCGGGTCCTGATGAGCTTTTTGCAAGGGTTCTAAAGGAATGCAAAATGGAACTCTGTGAACCAATATCTAACATTTTTAATTTATCTCTTCAAACAGGTGTAGTGTCTGATATGTGGAAGATGGCTAATGTAATTCCTATTTTTAAAGCAGGGGACAAGTCACTACCATCAAATTACCGCCCAATAAGCCTGACCTCAATTGTAGGCAAATTACTAGAGTCAATTATAGCTGATATTATTAGAAGCCATCTAGATAACCATAATTTGATTATTGATACTCAGCATGGATTCACGAGGGGCCGTTCCTGCCTATCTAATTTATTATCCTTCTTCACTAAAGCTTTTGAGGCTGTTGATCACGATAAAGAATTCGATATTGTTTATTTAGACTTTAGTAAGGCTTTTGATAGAGTACCGCACCAGAGACTGTTAAAGAAAGTGGCAGCTCATGGCATTGGGGGAAAAGTGCTGTCATGGATCGAGTCATGGCTCACCAATAGGAAGCAGAGAGTGTGCATAAATGGGGTTAAATCCGAATGGGGACTTGTAACAAGTGGTGTTCCACAGGGATCAGTCTTGGGCCCATTGTTATTTATAATATATATCAATGACCTTGATGAGGGAATTACTAGTGATATGAGCAAATTCGCCGACGACACGAAGATAGGTAGGATAATTGATTCAAACATAGATGTCATAGAACTTCAGGAAGATTTAGACAAACTTAATTCGTGGTCAGAAAAGTGGCAGATGCAGTTCAATGTAGATAAATGCAAGGTTCTGAAGCTCGGGAGTGTCCATGACCCAAGCACTTATAAGTTAAATAACGTAGAACTTAGCCATACAGATTGCGAGAAGGACTTGGGGGTGATGGTAGCAGCAACCTTAAACCAAGACAGCAATGCCTAAGCGTACGTAATAAGGCAATAGATTACTGGGATTTATATCAAGAAGTGTTAGCAACAGAAGTCCAGAGGTTATATTACAGCTTTATACATCATTAGTAAGGCCTCACCTAGATTACGCAGCTCAGTTCTGGTCTCCATATTACAGAATGGACATAAATTCGTTAGAAAACATTCAGCGTAGAATGACTAAATTAATACATAGCATTAGAAATCTTCCTTACGAAGAAAGATTGAAGACCCTAAAATTACATTCACTTGTAAGACGTAGAATGAGGGGAGACATGATCGAGGTATACAAGTGGAAAATGGGTATTAACAAAGGGGATATAAATAAGGTCTTGAGGATATCTCTCCAAGAGAGAACCCGCAATAATGGATTCAAAGAGATAAGTTTAGATTTAGAAAGGATATAGGAAAGTATTGGTTTGGAAATAGGTAGTTGATGAGTGGAACAGTCTGCCTAGTAGGGTTATTGAAGCTAGGACCTTGGGTAGTTTCAAATTTAGGTTGGATAAATTCATGAGTGAGAGGGGTTGATTTGAGTGGGACTCGGCATGAGTGGGTAGAATTGTCAAGCTTATTTCTTGGGTAGCATTGAAAATTGGGTTGAGCAAATATTCTGTTAGTGGGACGGATTGTGAAGGACCTGCCTAGTATGGGCCAACAGGCCTGCTGCAGTGTTCCTCCTTTCTTATGTTCTTATGTTCTTATATTATAAATAACAATGGGCCTAAGACTGATCCCTGTGGAACACCACTTGTTACAAGTCCCCACTCAGATTTAACCCCATTAATGCACACCCTCTGCTTCCTATTGGTGAGCCATGACTCGATCCATGAAAACACTTTTCCTCCAATGCCGTGAGCAGCCACTTTCTTTAACAGTCTCTGATGTGGTACTCTATCAACAGCCTTACTAAAATCCAAATAAACAATATCGAATTCTTTATCATGATCAACTGCCTCAAAAGCCTTACTGAAAAAATTTAATAAATTAGTTAGGCAGGAACGGCCCCTGGTGAATCCATGTTGAGTATCATTAATCAAATTATGCCTATCGAGATGGCTTCTTATGTTATCAGCTATAATCGACTCTAATAATTTGCCTACAATTGAAGTTAGACTTATTGGGCGGTAATTTGATGGTAACGACTTGTCCCCTGCTTTAAAAATAGGAATTACATTAGCCATCTTCCACGTATCAGACACTACACCTGTTTGAAGAGATAGGTTAAAAATGTTAGTTAAGGGTTCACAGAGTTCAATTTTGCATTCCTTAAGAACCCTTGAAAAAAGCTCATCAGGGCCTGGCGATTTATTTTGCTTCAAACGGTCTATCTGTTTGATAACCATTTCGCTAGTGACTGTGATACTACATAATTTATCTTCTTCAGGCCCACTAAAATACCTAATTCTTGGGATATTATAAGAACATAAGAACATAAGAACATAAGAATGGAGGAACACTGCAGAAGGCCTACTGGCCCATACAAGGCAGGTCCTTATCAAAACCACCACTACCTAAGAATTTATTCCCGTACTCACGACACTAATCAAACCCAGCCCCTCCCACTCATATATTTGTCCAATCTCTTTTTAAATCCACCCAAGGTCCCAGCCTCTATCACCCCACTCGGAAGATTGTTCCATAATAATTATTAAAAATAGAGCACATTTCATTCTCTTTGTCAGTAAGATACCCATAATTATTTTTAAGGGGACCTATCTTATCTCTAACTTTTGTTCTATACACCTGGAAAAACTTTTGGGTTAATTTTCGAATCCCTAGCAACTTTAATTTCGTAGTCCCGCTTAGCTTTTCTTATCCCCTTTTTAACGTCCCTCTTAATGTCAATATACTGATTCATAAGATGACCCTCACCTCTTTTGATACGCCTATAAATTCCTTTCTTCTGCCCTAAAAGATATTTGAGCCTATTATTCATCCATTTTGGGTCATTTCTATTCGATCACCATTTATGCACACTCTGCTTCCTATTAATGAGCCATGACTCGATCCATGACAGCACTTTTCCCCCAATGCCATGAGCTGCCACTTTCTTTAACAGTCTCTGGTGCGGTACTCTATCAAAAGCCTTACTAAAGTCTAAATAAACAATATCGAATTCTTTATCGTTCTTTATGTTCTTCAAGGTGACTTCTAATAATATCAGCTATAATTGATTCTAATAATTTGCCTACTATAGACGTGAGGCTTATTGGACGGTAATTTGATGGGATTTACTTATCCCCTGATTTGAATATAAGAACTACATTAGCTATCCTCCACATCTCTGGCACAACACCAGTTGGGATGGACGTATTAAACACATTCGTTAATGGCTGACTAAGTTCCATCTTGCATTCTTTAAGTACCCTGGAAAACAACTCTTCGGGTCCCGGGGACTTATTTTGCTTCAGTTTATGTATCTGTTTGATAACCATGTCCCTCGTGACAGTAATATTAGTTAATTTGAATTCTTCAGGAACTGAATAATTGTTAATTTCTGGAGTCTCATTTACGTCTTCTTGTGTAAAGACTGACAAAAAATAGTCATTAAATAGAGAACACATTTCCAGTTCGTTATCCGTCAGTTGTCCATTCCCAATTTTCAGAGGTCCTACATTTTCCCTCACCTTCGTCCTTCGTCCTATACACTTGAAAGAACCCTTCTGGATTAGTCTTTGATTCATTACCAACGTTAATCTCATAGTCACGTTTAGCCTTTCTAATCCCCTTTTTCACTTCTCTTTTAAACTGAACATATTGGTCAATAAGGTTAACATCTCCTATTTTGATGTTAACCTTATTTGACCTAAATTCTCTCTGAGGAATAAATATACTCTGTGAACATTGTACATTATTAAGAAAAAAAATCATAAAGGCAGATCCCATCGTAATCGTTAGCTAGATTACCCCAGTCGAGATTAGACAGGTGTTCTCTAAGTCCAATATAATCGGCAGAACGAAAATCAGGAACTTTTACCGTATTATCCCCTCTTCAAGGGGGTCTCCTTGGCGTGGTGAAGAGGCTCTTGGTCTGAGGAATTAGACCTTTTGGTCTTCTTCCTCAGACCGAACCTAATTACCCCACAATCCCCCTCCCCTATTCCATCTCCTCCATCCTCCTTTTTTTCCCTTTCCTCCTCATCCCTCCCTTAGTTCCCATTTTTACCCTGGGAGCTTCTCTCCACAGGCATTCTAGTTTTTAGGTAGGGGGAAGGGTACCGTGGTCCATCCCATTCCATTGAGGTCCTTGGCGGTGGTGTAGTTTGCCGTGGAATCTGGATCCCCTGGGGATGTCCCAATCCCTCTCCGGTCTCCCGGGGGGTGGCCTTGGGTATCTTTCGGGCGACGGGTGTATCTCTGGAGGCCACCTTTCAGATTCCGGGGGTGGTGGCCGAAGGCGGTATGCTTTGTGGCGGATATCCGGCCGCCCTCTCTTTTGACCGCTGAGGTGGCTCGGTGGATGTGAGGTTGCTATCCCGGATTGTTGGTTTACTGGCATGAAGGGTAGGGTATGGCACGGGTTCCATGCAGCATCTGCACTACTTGCTGTGTTGAGGTCCTCTTGGGCGCAGAGGGGGATTTATGCCCCTTTCATTCGTCCTAGGAGCTATTCCTCCACGTTCCCCCCTTTTTTTATTCGTTTTTTTTTTCTTTTTTTTTTCTTAAAAATAAAACGAAAGAAGTAACCTAACCATTGCTGACCCAATCCATGAACCCACTACCCCCTGGCCCCTTCCTGATACCGCACCTAGTTCTGACCCTACCTTGTTAATGGACAACTCTTCGGACACCTGGAGCAGGTGACGAACCGGCACAAGACTAGGTCGAGCAAATTATTACCTCTGGTAGGCTCTCTTTCGTAGATGAATGGTTCAGAGAACCGACAAGTTATAAATTAGACACATATGCAACACTTGGGTATCTTTATTGAGGAAACGTTTCGCGAAACGTTTCCTCAATAAAGATACCCAAGTGTTGCATATGTGTCTAATTTATAACTTGTCGGTTCTCTGAACCATTCATCTACATCCTGTCTGACACAGCAACAGCTTGGGATCTTGATACAAACGAATTCTTCTACACTTGTCCAACCTTTGGACGAAGACCTACTTAGAATAGTGGATGGTACTACTATGACCCCGCCTCCTCCTGCTTCACCTCACCTGATTACAGCATATAAGCAACCTCTACGGCCTTGTGCTACACTTCTAACAAGATTGATGGACTGAACACATCGACTCCAGGCCGAGGGACTGATAACCTCAAACTCCTCCTCTCCTTACACCTTTCTACTTTGTATTGGACTGATGAAGCCACTGTGTGGCGAAACGTTTCCTCAATAAAGATACCCAAGTGTTGCATGTGTCTAATTTAGGCTCTCTTTCACACACTGCTTCAGAAAACAGTCCTGAACTACCATAAAGTCACTGGACTCCAGATTACCGGTCAAAGAAACCCTTGTAAATAATCTGGAGATTACTGAAGAGCTTGGCGCAAGTGATCACAAATCCATTACTTTTAATATTACCTGGGAGTACGAGAATAGGGATAATACGGTAAAAGTTCCTGATTTTCGTTCTGCCGATTATATTGGACTTGGAGAACACCTGTCTAATCTCGACTGGGGTAATCTAGCTAACGATTACGATGGGATCTGCGTTTATGATTTTTTTTCTTAATAATGTACAACGTGCACAGAGTATATTTATTCCACAGAGAGAATTTAGGTGAAATAATAACGATCCCAAATGGATTAACAGGACACTAAAACATCTATTAGGGGAGAAAAGAGGAATTTATAGGCGCATCAAAAGAGGAGATGTTAACCTTATTGACCAATATGTTCAGTTGAAAAGAGAAGTAAAAAAGGGGATTAGAAAGGCTAAACGTGACTACGAGATTAATGTTGCTAATGAATCAAAGACTAATCCAAAAGGGTTTTTTCAAGTGTATAGGACGAAGGTGAGGGAAAAGGTAGGACCTCTGAAAATTGGGAATGGACAGCTGACGGATAACGAACTGGAAATGTGTTCTCTATTTAATGACTATTTTTTGTCAGTCTTTACACAAGAAGACGTAAATGAGATTCCAGAAATTAACAATTATTCAGTTCCTGAAGAATTCAAATTAACTAATATTACTGTCACGAGGGACATGGTTATCAAACAGATAGATAAACTGAAGCAAAATAAGTCCCCGGGACCCGACGAGTTGTTTTCCAGGGTACTTAAAGAATGCAAGATGGAACTTAGTCAGCCATTAACGAATGTGTTTAATACGTCCATCCCAACTGGTGTTGTGCCAGAGATGTGGAGGATAGCTAATGTAGTTCCTATATTCAAATCAGGGGATAAGTCAATTCCATCAAATTACCGTCCAATAAGCCTCACGTCTATAGTAGGCAAATTATTAGAATCAATTATAGCTGATATTATTAGAAGTCACCTTGAAGAACATAATTTGATTAATGAATCTCAGCATGGGTTCACGAGAGGTCGTTCCTGCTTGACAAATTTACTGACGTTTTTCAATAAAACATTTAAGGCAGTAGACAGTGATAAAGAATATGATATAGTTTACTTGGATTTCAGTAAGGCCTTCGACAGAGTACCTCACAAGAGACTCTTAAGAAAGGTGGCAGCTCATGGTATACGAGGTAAAGTTCTAGCATGGATAGAGGCATGGCTTACCAATAGAAAGCAGAGAGTTTCCATTAATTGGGTCAAATCTGAATGGGAATTAGTCACTAGTGGCGTTCCACAAGGATCAGTTTTAGGCCCATTGTTGTTCATAATTTACATAAATGACCTTGATGAAGGAATTGCAAGTGACATGAGTAAATTTGCTGATGATACAAAAATAGGCCGTATGATTCTTTCTGAGGAGGATACCAGTGAACTCCAGGAGGATTTGGACAAATTAATGTCTTGGTCTGAAAAGTGGCAGATGAAGTTCAATGTGGACAAGTGTAAGGTGCTAGTCGTTGGTAATGAAAATATCCCTCAAATTTATAAACTAGGTGAAGTAGAGCTTGATCATACAGTATGTGAAAAAGACTTGGGAGTCATGGTAAGCAGAAATCTAAAGCCAAGACAACAGTGCCTAACTGTGCGCAATAAGGCTAACAGATTACTAGGATTTATTTCAAGAAGTATAAGCAACAGAAGTCCAAAAGTTATTTTACAGCTCTATACATCACTAGTGAGACCTCATTTGGATTATGCAGTTCAGTTTTGGTCTCGTTACTACAGGATGGATATAGATTCATTGGAGAACATACAGAGAAGAATGACTAAAATGATTTACAGTATAAGAAACCTCCCGTATGAAGATAGACTTAGAGCGTTGAATCTCCACTCTCTGGAGAGACGTAGAATGAGGAGAGATATCATCGAGGTGTACAAGTGGATGATGGGCATAAACAAAGGAGATATTAATAAAATACTGAGGATATCGAACCAAGTAAGAACCAGAAATAACGGATTTAAATTGGATAAATTTAGATTTAGAAAGGACATAGGCAAGTACTGGTTTTCGAACAGAGTTTTAGATGTGTGGAACAATCTTCCGAGTAGGGTGATAGAGGCTAGGACCTTGGGTGGCTTTAAAAAGAGATTGGACAAATATACGAGTGGGAGGGGCTGGGTTTGATTGGTGTGAGTACGGGAGTAAAATCTTAGGTAGTGGTGGTATTGATAAGGACCTGCCTTATATGGGCCAGTAGGCCTTTTGCAGTGTTCCTCCATTCTTATGTTCTTATGTTATCTGTAAGGTGGAACAGCACATTACACATGCTGAAAACAACACTGGACGTAAAAGAGTCCCTATGTCAGTATGCTGCTACTAACTCCAAAATAAAACAATTCAGTAACACTGAATGGTTAATAATGTCCAAATGCGTGGAATCTCTGGAACCTTATGAAGACATCACCACAAGAATGAGTGAGTCAACATCAACAGTAGCTGAAGTAATACCTCTTGTAGCATCCTTAAAATACACTCTTCAGCAACACACTCAACACACACAAGTTTCTCATTCTGAAGAATATCACAACTCAGCTTCAAGTTCAGAAATTGAACCAAACACTGAATCAGCGGCTGAGTCAAAAGAAGATAAAGAGGCAACACAAGTAGTAAACATCATGAGGCAAATAATGCAGCTGAAGTTAAAACAAATTCCGTGGTTGAAGGTGAAGATTTGTACAGAATTGCAACATATCTTGACCCAAGATACAAGAATAAATTCTTTTCCTCAGCTCACATCACTAATCAAGTGAAATAATCACTTGCCAGACTGTGTGAATAGAGAAATGAAGAGAACCGCAAACAATCAAAGGACGATGAAGAACCAGTAAAGAAACGAAGAGAAGACTCAGCGAAAAAAACTACAATCGTTGCAACATTAGATGCAGCAATGACGTCCATTGTTGATTCCAGCA